>JAHIAM010006097.1:0-23353 GCA_021605205.1 Aegilops longissima | reverse complement strand
ATCAATCCATGCATCAATTATTTAATGCTAATATCCATCCATGTTGCCGTTAGCCTGGCTACACCCACGTGCACGGCCAGTGTTCAAAATCGGTCGCTCGGGCCAGGCATTTGCAGTGTCCGGAGTTCACCAGCTAATTAAAGTGCAAGGAACCTGTGCCAGCGGCTTTCTTTTCGAGTAGCAACCAAACAAGCGGCATGAAATCCAGCCACAACCCCGTGCCAGAAAAGATGCTCAGACGCAAGCCAAACTGCCTTATATCTCCCTGGTTCACACATACATGTTCTCGCCAGACTATACATATAGACCCATCCAACACTCTCCGCCCTTGTTCTCTCTCCATGTGACATGCACCCCCTAAGTACCATAATCCCTCACTCCATCATAGGCGCAAGCACTCCCTCCTAAGTATGATTATCTCTTACTAGCCATCGAACACACATATTGTCTCCTTCCATCCATACGCCTATCTCGAATCTCTTGGGGCATCTTTCATCGCCACACACCCTTGTCACTCGATCTCCCACCCATGTAGTCCCATCACGATCTCCGTGGATCTCTTATGACAAACATACACTTCTCCTCCCATGTCCGGATTTCTCCGACGCTCACTCTGCCCTCTCTCCCTTGTTTGTCGGACCTCTTGGCCACGTGCTGGGTCTTGCTTCTCGGTTCCAAACAACCACACACTATCTCCTCACCTTGCCTCCTATCAAAGATGCATGTGTGATATGTTTGCATAAGACACACACGCTTTTTCTATTTCTTTAATCGTGTGTTGTCCATGTCTCTTTCACACACGCACACACACTTTTTCCTCACTCACTCTCTCTCTCTTAGTTAGGATTCACATCCATAAGCATATGGATGTTTTAAAAGTCAAACCTCGTAAAAGTTTGACCAGTATATGTGGAGAAAAACATTTACATCTCGAACGATCATTAGATTCATCACAACATGTACTTACTTCATACTATCATTTATCTTTGGTATTGTAGATATAAGTAATTTCTTTATAAACTTGGTCAAAGTTTCAAAAGTTTGACTTAAAAAATGTTGAACTACATTATCGAACGGAGGGAGTAGCTCTTTCTCCTCTCTCTCTGCTATCTCTCACGGCCTCCCTCTCACTGAACTCTATACTAACATCCCAAATTTCCTATTTGGAATGTTTTACAATTATAGCTACATCCTATGCATCCTGCTTTGAATTTGAATGCCATTTGGAGTTTCAGAGATTTTGAGTTTTGAATTTGAATTCAAACTTTGGCAAGTGGGAAACATTTCAAAAACTATGTCCATAAATACTTGATCAAAAGTATGAGGGAGTAAACATGACACTCCAAAAATATCGAGGAAAACATTGCTAAAAGTTTTGATTCAAATCTGAATTTTATTTGAATTTGAAAAATGGATTTTTATAAAGTTTGGATTTTGGTTTTGAAAATGTTCAAATGATAGGAATATTCCTCGATCATTTTGGTATATATATACCCTATATAAAATATTTATAGATTCTGTTTTATTTCTATTTTGTTTTATTAAAAAATAAATTCAAAAAAAATAGAAACCCCAGCGCCAAGCCAGCCTCGTGGGCTCCACATGGTTGAAAGCAAATGCAAAGGCAGCTCAATTGGCCCACTAGTGCTGTACTCGAGCTGCCCAAGACCGCCTCATCTCGCCCCCAACCCTCCTGATCGGCCGCCCGCCCCCACCCCTCTCTCTCACCGACAGTGGACCACCCCATCTTCAACCTCGCCCACGCCTTCGACGCTCTGCAACATTAGTAGTTTATTTTCATGAGTTGGCCTTGAGCCAATTTATTCCCTTGTAATAAAGACTCTATATGAGAAACGGTAATAATATTCAGTGTGATTGAACTTTGATTACTTTATCGATGTATCGTGAGTACCAAAGATGATCTTGGGATGGTATGCATACGTAGATTGATCGATTTTGGGTCAGGTCGCATGCAGATGGTATCGAGCACACACCGACGAGGATCGTGAACCCTAGGATCGAAAGCCATAGGAAGAGACCATTTACTTTATATCCTTATCATTCCGTAAATTCTCCCCTGCTCATTTCTAACTCCTCTCCAATTTTCAACATTCTAGATGTCCGCCGAAGTTCACCCCAGCTTTGCTACCGGAGTTTTGCCACCGATGAGACGATGCCCTTCGGCAGAAGCTGGTCCAGATGGTGAAGAAGTGAAGATTGCTCTACCTCGATCACTGGAAGCCAACCAATGCACTTCCGATGCACACCCGCCATGATTGAAGTGCATATCCTGTGAGAACCTTCGAGGACATACGGAGCCGATTGACTCTGAGTTCACCGAAGTTCAACCGATCATCGGAAGGGACGTGGCGATCTATCGAGCACTTGGACATCTCCAGAGGAGTACAGGCCGAGCTTGATCCTCGACTCGCCATGGTTTCACGCAGGCAAGGAATGGAGATATCATCCGCACGCGGAGGACGACTCCACTCTCTCTTACATCCAGACTTGGAGTGTCTTCGTGAAACGGGAGATTCGATGCCAGAACTCAAGGCACACAGGAGACTTTTGTTCCGTGAATCGAATCGAGGAGAAGGCACGCGCAGACTTCCTTAACTATGAGGAAGAAGTCGCGACTTAATGGAGACAATGACGACCAAGATGAAGCTTCCGCGATAGAGGAAAAGATGGACTTGGAGAGGACCTTTTTTCCGAAAGTGGGAGATGAAGGACCCTCGTGAGTAATGATCGATTATGAAGGAGTTCCATCAAGGAAGTCACAAGAGGAGGCGCCACAACAGTAGGACGCAAGGATTATTGATGAAGACCTTTTTAGTCGCACTCACCATGTTATTTTTACTTTTTTTCGGCTTTATCGCTAGGCCGATATTTCAATCAGTCGCGAGCTTTTGTAATCGAAGTTTGAACCATGTTTGAGGAATGAAAATGATTGGTGTGTTTATGATTGTGCATTCATATGGGTAGTGTTATTTCACAGACCATTGTTCTATTCTAATTGTTCTATCCACTCTAAAACACCGTATGCCTCCTAGGACGGGAATCCTGGTTTTCCGCCGGAAGCTCACCTACCGCCCGTGCAGCAGTTAGGATGCACTCATGCAGCCTACTTCATCCGTAATCGTAACAACAAAAATTCTAAATAATCCACCGCCACCACCACCGTGGACAGACTTTACTATCTCCGAGGTCGAATCCGCCAAAGGTTCTCTAGTAGCACCGAGCCGATCAGAAGCGATGGATTGGGTTGCAAAGTCGGAAGAGAGCTAATCACCGCTGGATGCACCGAATGCAGAAGGTGCGCTGTCACAAGATCAACTTGATGGACCCAGCTTCTTCTGGTGGGAGAACTACACCGCCACTTATCCCACCTGTGCCATCACATGGGATCAGTTCCAAAGAGTTTTCAGATTTACCATGTCTCAGCCGAGCTATGAGTCCTAAGTTGCTGCAGTCCTGCAACTCACGCCAGGGGAACCAACAGTGGCACAAAGACGCGGATGAATTCAGCAAGTTTCGCCGCTATGCCCCATGATGTGGGCACAGATGCTGCGAAAGCAGAGAAGCCCCTGAGGGACTCCAATGACGCTGACTGAGCATGCAGCTTATTGGCTATTGTCAACAACTACTGTGAGCTGTAGACATGGATACCACAATAGTATGCAAGCAAAGAAAGCAGAGGAAAAGTCGCAAGCGGAAGCACAGCCAGGGGAAGTAATAACCAGAGCTCAGTAAGTATTCATAATGCACCATATCAGGAGGGCACACCCATCATAACCATGGAGGTCATAACTATGGAGGAAAGGGGAACAACCGCAGCCTGACAATGTCGGCCATGGCAATGGCAATGGAAACAGTAATGGCAATCAAGCATCGCTCTGCCCCGCATTCAGCGATCTCGAGCCACATCACTCTGCTTCAAGTGCTGTAAGATGGTGGCACTATGCCACCGAATTCCGGAGGGTGCCATGCAGAGGAATGGAAACGCAATGGAGGCTCGTAGCCGAAGAAGCCTAACTGTTCGCGTTCGTGAACAAGACTGACGCGGAGGATCGTTTCTATGATCAGCCGTATAATCGGGGTTGGTAAGTTTATTGAATTCACTGCTCAGTGATTGGTACTCTTTTGATTCTCGCAAAACGTGATTTATTCATATCAAAGGGTAGTTAGGAAAAGCACCGAAGCCTACTAAAACCCTTAGAAGCCCTCTTCGCGCTGGCCCTGCAGGAGGAGAAATGATGGCAGTGTTTAGGTCAAGCGTGCAACCTCAACATCGGGAACCATAAATTCCCCGCAGACTATAGTGTTGGAAACCTGCATCTTGGATGTAATCCTTAGCATGGATTGCTGACGAAGTTCATGAAAACATAGACTAAAGTTCAGAAGTCTATTCTGGCCACCACCCCGGAAAGTAAGATGATCAAGTATGTAGCAGTGCATGCCAGATGAAGAATACGTGAATTTCACCGGAGTTGTTCAGAGGAAGTGCTCAGAGTAAGATTTCCCGATGTGTTTCCTGAGAGAATTACCATTGGAATGCCATTTGACAGTGACATTGAATTTCTGATCGAAGTTATCTGCTTCTACGACAGCCCCAATATCCAAGAGAGACTTTTATCGGATGCCACCGAATGAGTTGAAAGAGATCAAGGATCAAATTAATGAGTTATTGGAGAAAGGTTATCATCCGCTCAAGCTCATCACCTGGGGGAGCCTCAGCTTTTGGTAGAGAAGAAGGATGAAGCTTGAGGATGGTTGTGGACTATCGAGCATGAACGAAGCAACCATCAAGAACAAGCAATTCACGTCGAATGATTAATGATCTGATCAATCATTTAGTTGGAGCCAAGGTATTCTTCTAAGCTCGACCGATCAATGCATTATCGGGCTGAAGATCCGCGGAAAAGGATATACCTAAAACAGCATTCACTACTGTGTATGGTTTAGAATAGAGTACTCATGTGATTTCATTTGATCAATTAATGCTCCCTGCGATACTTCATGAATTTGATGAACAAGGTGTTTATGGAATATTTGGACAAGTTTGTTGGTGTTCATCGAAGAAATAATTGATTTTCCAAGAGCGAGGAAGAGCATAAGGAACATTTAAGGGCTTAGTTCTGGAGAAACTTCGAGAACATCAAGCAGTGCCAAGGTTCAAAGAAATGTGAATTTTGGCTAGCTGGAAGTTGGATTTCTGACATGTTATTTCCGGAGAAGGGGAAGAAAATGATCCCGCCAAGGTTGAACTGGCCTGATCGATTGCGCCACCCACCCTACCAAGGAGATCCGCAGTTTTCTTGGACCTCGCAGGATATTATCTGAAGTTTATTGATATCCTCTCAAGATTACGTAAGCCCATGATCTGAGCTGTCGTTGAAGGCAACCATGCTATGTTTGGACCGAGGAATGTGTGGAAGGCTGTGGAATTGAAGAAACGCTTGTTCACAGCTTCAGTGGTTGATTTTGCCGGATATACACAAGGAATACCTTGTGTATTAGACGTTTCGCCAATACCTTGAGGAGTACTCTTAGAAGGGGCGAAAAGCTAGAAGCTCCATGACAGCACAGCTACGATCTCATGAGATGAATTATGCCACATGATTTGGAGTTAAACAGAGTAAACATGCACTCAAGACTGGAGACATTTCATCGGAAATCAGCAGATGTCTATACGATCACAAGAGCTGAAGTATATTTCACGCAGAAGGAAATTGAACCTCGTGTGCAGGAGATGGTTAGAGTTGATAAAGGACTATGACATGAGATTGCATTACCACCTGTAAGGCTAATGTAGCAGATAGTTTGAGCCGTAAGAGTTATGTGAATACTCGACAGCAGGAGGATTACCCCGGAGTTAGTCGATGACCTCGAGATCTCTCGATCGGAGATAGTTCCGAGAGGTTATGTTGCAACTCGAAGTTCAGTCCACTTTGACCGAAAGGATTCGTAAGCCCGTAAGTCTGACAAGGAAATTGATGAGATAAAACAAAAGATGAATGAAGGAAAAGCTAAAGGATTCCGTAAGGATGAACACGGAACTATATGGTTCGAGGATCGATGATGTGCCCAATGATCCCGAGCTCGTGAAGCTAATTCTTCAGGAGGCTCATGATTCACAGATTCGATTCACCCCGCAACACCAAGATGTACCGGATTTGAAGGAAAGTTTCGTGGACTGGTATGAAGAAGGATATTGCCGTACGTAGTCGTATGCGCGTTTGTCAACGTAAAGGCGTAACATCGTAAGCCAGCAGGTTACTTCAACCTTTGCCGATTCCCGATTGGAAATGGGAGAAACTTGGAATGGATTTCATCACGGATTACCCAGACCTGCTCAGGTTATGATTCTATCCGGGTAGTGGTTGATCGTCTTGACCAAGGTAGCTCACTTCATTCCCGTGAAGACTACCTATACCAGTGCTAAGTTGGCCAAGATATACATGACCAAGATCGATGTCCGCATGGAGTTCCGAGGAAAATCGTGTCGATAGAGGAACGCAGCTTTACCTCAAAGTTTTGGAAGCAGCTTGCATGAAACTTTGGGTACAAGGTGGAGTTCAAGACAGCTTTTCATCCGCAGACAGATGGACAGATCGAGAGAGTCAATCAGATTCTCGAGGACATGTTGAGAGCTTGTGCTAGACTATGGGTCTAGCTGGATGATAATTTGCCATACGCAGAGTTCTCATACAACAACAAAGTTATCAATCCATCAAGATGGCCCTTCAAGCTCTATACTGAAGGAGGTGCGTAACACCATTGCTGTGGGATAGTGTTGAGATCGATCACTTTTCGTCCCGATCTTATCAGGATTCAAGAGAAAGTCAAACTGATTCGAGACAGACTCAAGATAGCACAATGAGATGTAAGAGTTATGCCGACAAGAACGCAAGGAAGTGACTCTACGGCGGTGAGACCGAGTATATCTCTGTGTGTCTCACTCGTGGAATCAAGAGGTTTGGTGTCAAGGGAAAGTTAGCACCCGATTCATTGGCCCCTACAAAATCCTCGAACGTCGTGGAGAAGTTGCTTACAAATTGAATTGCCGAAGGATTGTCCGAGTTCATGATGTCTTCCATGTTTCTCACCAAGAAGTGTCATGCCGACATGGCCGATGTTCCGTTGAGAGACACAAGGCCCTAGAGGCCATACAGCTTGATGTTGATCTGACCTACAAGGAGAAACCCGTCGATTCTCGAGATCGCAAGCAGAGTCACCCGCAGCAAGGTCATCAAATTTTGCAAGGTGTTGTGGAGTCACCACACCGAGGAAGAAGCCACTCGGGAGCGCCAAGAAGACCTTCTTCGAGATCACCCGCACTCTATTTGTTAGTTAACCCAATCTCGAGGGCTAGATTCATCTTAAGGTGGGTAGGTTTGTAACATCCCAAATTTCCTATTTGGAATGTTTTACAATTATAGCTAGCATCCTATGCATCCTGCTTGAATTTGAATGCCATTTGAGTTTCAGAGGATTTTGAGTTTTGAATTTGAATTCAAACTTTGGCAAGTGGGAAACATTTCAAAACTATGTCCGAGCAAATACTTGATCAAAAGTATGAGTGAGTAAACATGACACTCCAAAATATCAGAGGAAAACATTGCTAAAAGTTTTGATTCAAATCTGAATTTTATTTGAATTTGAAAAAATGGATTTTATAAAGTTTGATTTTGCCTTTTGAAAATGTTCAAATGATAGGAATATTCCCATCATTTTGGTATATATATACCCTATATAAAATATTTATAGATTCTGCTTTATTTCTGTTTTGTTTTATTAAAAAAAATATAGAACCCCCAGCGCCAAGCCAGCCCTCTGCCCAGCTGGCCGGTACCAAGCGCCAAGCAGCTCATGCAGCCCACTGTGGCCAGCCGAGCCGCCCAAGACCGGCCTCACTCGCCTCACGCCTCAACCCTCCGCAGATCGGTCGCCTGCCGCCCCACCCTCTCTCTCTCACCGGCTGTGTGGACCACCCCCATCTTCAACCTCGCCCACGCCTTCGACGCTCAAGCAGCATTAGTAGTTTATTTTCTCATGAGTTGGCCTTGAGCCAATTTATTCCCTTGTAATAAAGACTCTATATGAGAAACGTAATAATATTCAGTGTGATTGAACTTTGATTACTTTATCGATGTAATCGTGAGTACTAGCATGATCTTGGGATGGTATGCATCGTAGATTTGACCGATTTTGGGTCAGGTCAGCATAATACTCGACAGATTATACGCCACCGTGTCAAGATATAGCTCAGATATTGTTTAGTTGACTGTCAACTAATCCACATGCTGCCTTGTCACCGTGTTCCAGATCTTCATGTGCCGCCCATGGCAAAGGTGAAAATAAGTAAACTAGAGGCCCATCCGACACGCGTGAAGTAAACAAAGTTGAAACCACGTGTAGCACCCGCACGCTAGTAAATTAAGGCGATTGAGGACAAACTTCTTATGCGCTGAAGGACGACTTAGCACAATTCACCACCACAAGGCGGCATGCATGTATGATGACACACTGCACACCCAGACACAACACACACCAGACATCGCGTACGCCAGCCCCGGGTTGAGATGGACGGCGAGGCAGCCAATAAGCGGAGGCGGCTCGAGCTGTAACCACATCCGCGAGCCTCGACTTCATCAAGAACTCTCCCCGACGACATGTCTGCTCATCATCGGCCTCCTCCCCACCAAATCTGCCGAGGCGGACCGCCTTGCCTCCCGTGGTGGCTTCTTCAAGGCGCAGGCCCTCAACCTCACTGCCGACACTGCCTTTTGTCGGGAACGATTCCGACAATAATAAGGTATAGGGTAACGGAGCATGATATATTGAGATGCATATGGGTGACACGATGGTTTTAGCGAAGTTCGGCCTCTCACGATGGAGATAACAACCCACGCCTCATGCTCCGAGAGGCCTTTGTTTTATCTCGAGTATATATCCGAGATTGCAATGTGTGTGTGAGAGAGGAAGGGATCCCCATGCCTGAGCTAAGTCCCAGACTAATGGTGAAAAGAGAGAGAGTGGAAGAAAAGAGCCCCGAGTCTAGTGGTGGGGGTGGCTATATAGAGGCGCACACCCCACCCCTTATGTTACACTGTGGAGCATCGATGCCATAATGCCTGCCCACTACAAAACTGTCATGCCGACTATTGGTCTTTGCATATCCGAGTGAGTTACATGGTCGAGTGGAATGAGCTGCCGAGTGAAGTGCCGTGGTTCGAGTGGTTGTCGCCGTCCGAGTGACTTTCAAGTTGCGTACATCTAGACGGCTATCCGCCTAGGGGCCCAAAGACAAAGTATATGGTGTCCATGGGTAGGGCCTTTAGGTCAGCCCGTACCCTACCCCTAATACATGTCCTCCATTAGCCCCGAATCGCCGAGGTTGAGCGGGTCGAAGTCGAGGTGAATTCCTGATGAGTCGAAAGGCGGAGGCCTTATGAACTCCCTCCGTCACCCGACGCACCTTATCTCGCATGTTGCCTTGACGGATTCGCATCAGATGGTGTCCGAGTGAAATGAGCTCAAACGGGTCCGCTGAGGAGCGTTAAACTCACCTTATAGCAAATTTTTTGGAGTGATTTGAGCTGATCCGCATTGAGTAACTGATTACTCCGAATTTCTTCACGCCGAACGTGCTCTTTTTGTTGTTTTGCCACTGACTCGGGCGGACTGCCCGAGTGGATACCATTCCAAAGGGGGCACGCTGAGTGCACCCACCGGGTGTAGTCCCAGATCGCGCCGATCGCGCAGCCAGGGAGTCTTAGAGCCTGTTTTTGTTGTTGTAGGTTCATCACCTGACTGGTCAAAGCCATACCGAGTGGAGATTACTCGCTGGGGCACGCTGAGTGAACCCATCGGGTGTAGTCCTCGAGACACCGCCGATCGCGGCAGTCGGGGGTCCAGAGAACTAAAACTCTTCTTAGATGGTACCGATCGAACTTGTTCTTCTTTGACTCGGAGGTCGAGTAATTCGAGCTGGTTTTGCATCGAGCAAAATGTTTCTTTCGAAGTTCTCTTCCGCAAGACTGAGTGCACCGCTGGGTGTAGTCCCAGCCTCCTCGGACTAGATGAGTCGGGAGGGTTTAAGTCTCCCGTAAACCTCCACAGCTTGACACCGGTAAATATCTTTTAGTCTGAAATTGAGTCAATCGATGCATCTTCAGGTGCTTTCATGTAAATAAGCTCAGCCTCGAGCTGAGTCGGTCGGAATGATGTTCGGCACTCGACACGGAATAAATACAGCCTCGAACCTCGGTCAGCAGTGAATCTTCGTTTCGCACGGTGAATGAATTCGCTTTGAAACCGCTGATCAGAGAAAAAGCGACACCGGAGTAATCTTTCCATTAGTACTTCTACCGTTAGATTTTGCATGAAAGGGTATTTGTAAGAGTACATTGTATCCGCAGAGAGCTTCATTTTCACCCTTTGCATGAAAGTGGTATTTGTCCGAGTGGATGTGCTTCCGACGATCGAGGTATGTTGACTCGCAAGAAGAACTTAGTGGCACTTGTATGTCTCCTGAGGAGATAGACTAGTGGTCTGACATGGACGTGCCATGAAACCCGAGGACGGTTAGTGTGTAGGCAGACTCGGGAGAGGTCACCATTATCCCGGGGAACACCAAAGACGGCCATCTCTCGAGTCCAAGTTTGTGAAACTGACACCTTGGAACCTAGGATAGGGCTAAGTTATCCAGAGAGGAGCATTGTTTTCACCTTTTGCAGTCTTGAAGATGACTTTAGGTAATGATTTGGGTGGTCGTCCGAGTGGACAGACTACCCTTATAGATTTTCGCAGACCGGCAAGTATGGTCGAAGATATTCCCTGATGTAATCAAGGTTGATTGAATGGGCGAACCCCGAGGGCAGCATCGACGGCCAGCGTGAGCCCCTGGTGATGCTCGAAAGAGGCAAGCTTACAAAATGTGATATGAGGTTTGATCATATGAGTAACTTAGTCATTCCCGTGTTGGGGTGTAGAGGTAAAGACATGTCCAACTGATGGTGACACACGAGGTGGTTAAGGGCGATGATGTATAATCGAGTGACGACGCTGGGGTCGAAGTTGTGAAGACATGCACAACCGAAAGTGGCAACACGCGGGCGCCGAGTGGCGTAAGGCATGTACAACCGAGAGGCGACGCTGGAGCGGCTAAGTGGTGACGACGCACAACCGAGTGGCGCAGGCGGACGGCCGAAAGTGAGGATGCACGAGGTGCCCGAGTGAATGATTACGTGTCCACCAACGGGTGACGCGCGGGCGGCTGTATGGTGAAGGCATGCACAACCGAGAGGCGACGCCCGAGCGACTCAAGCGGTGAAGACGCGCGAACCGTGGGAGTCGCAAGGGACGGCCGAGTGAAGAAACGTGAGGTGGCCGAGTGAAGGACTACGTGTCCAGCCAAGTGGATGAAATTGTCTTCGGCGATTTAGCCGATAAGCCGGGTTAATGTAGCGACGAGGTTGATGTAGTGGTTATGACGCAACAAGACCGGCGTGACAACCGAGTCCGAGTAGGAATGAAGATGGCGCGCAGAGCATCCGGGTGATTATAAACTTGTCAAAGTGGTGGGTCGAATGCACTTGTTGAA
This sequence comes from Aegilops longissima, assembly GCA_021605205.1. Lineage (NCBI taxonomy): Eukaryota > Viridiplantae > Streptophyta > Magnoliopsida > Poales > Poaceae > Aegilops > Aegilops longissima. Next base: position 11,745 of record JAHIAM010006097.1, on the reverse strand, counting down.
GTGAATGATCTAACTGGTGATGAAGCACTCGACCACTCGTGAGAGTGTCATTCCAAATGAGTTGCAGCCCGAAAGGCGTAGTTCTTGCCGCATTTACAGGCTTCAAACAACGGACATGTCGGAATACGGAAATATAGTGTTGAATGGATAATTTGCAATCCATCGAGTCGGACTCGTAAGGATGAGGAGAATTTTCCGAGTGATGCTCGAAAGAGGCAAACTCGCAAAAAGAGTGACGGTGAAGTTTAATTATAAAAGGGACTTATCTGCTTCATGCCTGACGAGGTCTATATTATCGATGAATAGGATTCCAAAGAGGGGTTGGCCGGATGTGTTTGAAGCCAACAGAGCATACAAGGTCAGTGTGTGGTGCGCTAGGACCAGATGGTGACCGAGTCCCAGCAGCGCATGAAGTTGGCGCCAGAGGGTCCGAGTGATCGCAGAATTTGTGTAAAATGGCACAAGTCAACAACATAATTTCTTGAGGAAATTTGATGTGTTGAAATGATTTGTGTGAATAACACCCATAGACACCTGAGTAAGGCTTGTCAAGTTAACCAAGCAAGAGTCTAAAAGAGCAAGGATCTGCTCAACTTGTCGGGCAGAGATCCATCGAACTCGTTGAATACTGGCTAAAATAAAACGGAAGTGTAGTGTTTCGACTGAGTTGCAGCCCGGAGGACCGATGCAAACTCGAATGAAGAACTAACATGGTGTTCGTGAATGATGTGCAAAAAATGGAAGTTGAACTGGAGTCACATAACCAGATAAGCAAGTATGTGAAAATAAACAGCCGATCGTAGAGGTACACTCGATGGTGTGGCCTCCGAGGAACGGATGTGTGAATTACGGATACTGGAAGACAAAATAACAGAATGTAAAATGACTTAGCTGTCAGGCGCGAGTGGCCGAGTGGTGATGAGGCGATCAACCGAGCGGCGACGGGCGGCCGAGTGGTGACGCTGGGATGGTGACAATGACCTTCGCCGGTGTCCTTATGGATAGGGATGGAGCGACATTATACTTGCGATGCAGCTCCCTGAATTAGAGGTTTGCTCTTGTCTCACCGGATTTTGGCTACTTAGGCAGTCCTAGGACTGCAGCTAAGCCTCCGAGTGGGAGGCGGCTCCACTGTAGGATTTCAAACACTTAGGCTAGTACCGGACTGCAGCTAAGCCCCGAGTGGGAGGTTTGCTTCCACTGTAGAGGATTTTTTCAAACTTAGGCTAGATCGACTGCAGCTAAGCCCCGAGTGGGAGGTTTGCTTCCACTCGTAGGATTTTTTCAAACTTAGGTGAGTACCGGACTGCAGCTAAGTCACCCATCGGGGATTTTGGTGACGGCGACGCGTGGCGGCCGAGTGGTTATGAGGTGACGAATCGAGTGGGCGACAAGGGGCGGCCGAGTGGTTATGAGGTGATGAACTGAGTGGCGACTGGGCGGCCGAAAGTGGTTATGAGGTGACCAACCGAGGGCGACGCAGGGCGGCCGAGTGGTTATGAGGTGACCAACCGAGTGGCGACGCCGGACGGTCGAGTGGTTATGAGGTGACCAACCGAGGGCGACGCGGCGGCCGAGTGGTTATGAGGTGACCAACCGAGTGGCGAGCGGGCGGCCGAGTGGTTATGAGGTGACCAACCGAGTGGGCGACGGGGCGGCCCAAAGGGTTATGAGGTGACCAACCGAGTGGCGACAGGGCGGCCGAAAGTGGTTATGAGGTGACCAACCAATGGCGACGCTGGGCGGCCGAGGAAGTAGACGATCCCGCAAAGTGGCGAGCCGCTGGTCGCCGTGAAGTAAACGTGTCCCGGCGGCGGCGCGCGGGCGAGGAAGTAGACGCGTTCCGCGGAGCGATTTACTCGCGGGCATCCGAGTGACGGTAGCCAAATGTCCTTGATCTTTTCTTCCGAGTGGTTGTGGATGATGTTTTGGTTCCATCTTCGTCGAGTGCCTCCACCGCGAGGTTGTTGCGGGGCGGTGGACACCGCGTCGAGGAGCCGTGATGGGGATTCGCTGACGATGTTGCGATGAGGCTCGAGACTACGATAAGTGGACGGCGCCGTGGCCGTAAAGGAGAGTTCGATAACGCTCGCAGGCGGCTTGAGACGGTGACGAGACGGATGGCCCGTGCTGCACATCAAGCCAACCAACCGTAATCGATATGTTAATTATCTAGAGTGCGAAATCATCTTCGGGCTGGCCGAGTGAACAGTGTTAACCGCCGAGTGAAATGGTCAATCGCCGAGTGAAACACAGCTGGGCAGCAATCCATCGCCATGCCATCACCGAGTGAAAAATGATGAGTCGATGGGGCGACGTTGTTCGCCCCGGCTCGCAGTTAGCAAGTGTACACCTACAAATATATTTTGTTGTACCAGCTTCCTCGAGTTAGCAAGTATAGCCAAGATAGCCGCCGAAGTTAACGGCATGCATGCATGCACCAATTAACTAGCGCTGAAGCAACGACTTATGGCGCAATAATTAGGTAATCGACGCTAAATCCTCACCAATTGGCACTTAATGAGGCAATTATACCTTGACAAAGCGAGCCGCGGGTTGCTATTGGTGGGAGTCGCCTTCGCTTCTTGTTTTTCCTGCATGCAGAATTGATTGAGGAAACAACCAACGTTATGCATGCACTTACCAGCATTGACCTTTAATTCGGATGAAGGCCATTGCTTGCGGATCGAGGCCGCTTCAGGCCGCCGCTGCAGCCCTCCGCCACCGAGACTGCCGCCGCACATCGCCCGAGGAAGAAGCACCGCACGCTTACGCTGCCGGGCTGCACCTCCATCATGGAGGTCGCCGCCGAGCAGCCGCGAACATGAGACCGGAATCGACGACGAGGCGAACGGCTCCGCGGCCGTCGGCGTGAGACGACGCCGCAGTCGTGGCGTGACCATGAAGAGGCGATTTACACCGTGGACGGTGTGGAGGCGCCGTTGGTGGTGCCGAGGTCAGGGACAACGGCGAAGCGATGGTGCCGATGGCGGCGTGGAGGCGCAATGGTTTACTACTTTCACGCTGCCGTGCTGCTATTGGCGGCATGTCCTCAACGCCGATTCAGGTGGTCATCTCACGCAGACGTGAGGCAAGTCAACTCAAGGTGGATGGTTCTCCTTGTATGTTGGATGGATGTTTGTTTCTCGTTTGCCATGCTTTGCTCGTGCATGTACATATAAAAGAAAAACAACCATTATTAGATTGATGATAGTTTGTAAAGAACAAGATAGTATGGAATGGGACTTTAATCCTCTCGACGGAGAGTGTCATGTCTTCCCGTGAATGGAGTGATGTCCGAGCATCCCGGATCGAACCTCCATTGATGATTGTTGGTCGACGACAAAGATCGAAGAAATAAAACCATTTGCATCATGGCTCGATAGACGCCATGCCCCATGGTGGGCGCCAACTGTCGTGGGAACGATTCCGACAATAATAAGGCATAGGGTAACGGAGCATGATCTATCGAGATGCATATGGGTGACACGATGGTTTTAGCGAGTTCGGCCTCTCGCGATGGAGATAATAACCCACGCCTCGTGGTTCGAGAGGCCTTGTTTTATCCGAGTATATATCCGGAGATTGCAATGTGTGTGAGAGGAACGGATCCCCATGCCTGAGCTAAGCCCCAGACTAATGGTGAAAAGAGAGAGAGGTGGAAGAAAAGAGCCCCAGTCTAGTGGTGGGGGTGGCTTATAGAGTGCGCCACCCCTCACCCCTTATGTTACACCTGGAGCATCAATGCCATAATGCCTGCCCACTACAAAACCGCTATGCCGACTATTGGTCTTGTATATCCGAGTGAGTTACATGGTCGAGTGGAATGAGCTCCGAGTGAAGTGCCGGTTCGAGTGGTTGTCGCCATCCGAAAGTGACTTTAAGTTGCGGTACATCTAGACGGCTATCTCGCCTAGGGGCCCAAGACAAAGTATACGGTGTCCATGGGTAGGGCCTTTAGGTCGGCCCTGTTACTCTACCCCTAATACATGTCCTCGCACCTCTGGACGGATTGCAAACGCATGGCCGTAGCTCCAAGATCCTTTCATCGCACTCGCCGCCAGACGCTTGACATCCGCATGTTTAGTACCAACCGCAAGGTCCAACCCAAGTTCGACGAGTGCTTTTATCCCCGCCCTAGATCAGCTCGAGGAGCTCAGCTGAAGCTGGACGATGTCGCCTTCGCCGTCCAGGCCCGCCACGCCAATGTCATCGGCCAGCTTCAGCTCCGCTATCTTCCCGATTAATGCCGCCCACTCTTCTTCTCCTCAAATCAAACAGCTCGACCTCTTCGCATTGTCATCTCAAGAAGGCTATGGAGCACCTACTCCGCAGCTGTATCAAGGCCGAGTACCTTCGCCTTGAGCAGATCCACGGGTTCATTAGCCCACATCGCCGACGAATCTTCGATGGATTTATGTGTCTTGGTCTGTCCCCGCAACAAGACATCAATTGGAAGAGATCACTCCAGCTGTTCCACGTTATGGTCATTGAGAATGCGCTTTCCTTGAGAGATTGCTTGTATCGATCTAGAAGGTCCAACAAAAATCAGGGTCATTGACGCTCGAAATTGACAAATTGGTGTACTCCGCCAAATTCTCCAACTCTTTATTGGATCCATAATCGCTCGTACAACACTCATCTTCTTCTCCGCCTTCTTGAAATTCACATTCTTAAATTTCTTCTTGATGTATTTACAACCGCCTTCCGTAAAATGATTCCACAAGCTTGACCCACCATGCGACAAAGGAAGATCTTAGCACTAAAATCTATCGCCCCAACTGGATCGAGTTGTTGGATTCCTTACATGCTTTCCGGCACGGAGAAGCTACTCATCGAGGTGAAACTTTTCCTATAAGTAAACGGTAATCATAACGTAGCTCAATTTTTTCGTAATTTTCCCAAATTACGATGACAAGTGTAGTGTTCAAAACTGCATCTACGACCGCACTCAAATAAATTTTTTAGTATTTTTCTCACGTGATCACCGGATCATTTTTATGTTGTACTACTATAGTAGCCTAGGCTAGTCATAGTGGAAAGTAACTTAGACTACTCCAAGAACTCTATGGTTACCCTAAGAGCAAGTACTACCTCCGCCCGGTTTACTCTTCCAATTTTGTAGTATCAATTTGACCATAGATTTAACGAAAATGTTAATGCATGTCACTAAGATCTATATCATTGGATTTGTATTTGAACATAATTTCAAATGGTGTAATTTTTAGTGACATGCATTGGCATTTTCTTAGGTAAATCTATGGTCAAAATTTTATACTAATTAAATAGATTCTTCGTCTTAAAATTTTGTCTTACATTTTTAGATACGGATGTATCTAACACTAAATGTAACTAGATACATCCAGATTTAGACAAATTTAAGACAAGAATTTTGGGGGGAGGGAGTACAAAGGGCTATGTAGGCCAAAACATGTGCCAAATTCACTTGTGATGCATTTGGCATCGATGCCCTCCATTGCTCACTTGGTGCCCCAATCTGGATCACCTACTTTGTTCCGTGCCAAATTAACTCACGCAATGAAAAAACTGCATGGAGAGAGAGAGGACTGAGGAAATAAAAACACTTGTTTGGGAGAGTGAGAGGCTGGTGAGTTGGTTTGATTGATTTGTTTATACATGTGGGTCTGTGAAGCGTGCCAACTCTCTCACATCGCGAGAGCGGTGCCAAAATCTTTTGATTTGACATCGATGCGTATTATGTGGCATACTTTTGTAAATATGGCATCGCCACATAGTGGAAGGCAACAAATGCCCAAGCTCTTCACGTGCTCCTAGTTAAATGAGAGGAAAGAAGAGAGAGAGAGAGAGAGAGAAAAATATCACTAGCCAGCCAACCCTATCGTATGAGCGAATGATATTGGTACCTCTTTATGACACGACAATCTTATGCAGCCAGCTGCTCTAATATGTTCTTTCTTTTGCGATAAAAAAGAACCGAAAGTGAAAAATTGCTGCACTATAACAATCTTATCGAATGCCTTGATCTCCATCTTACGAAATTGATTTGATCGAATCGGACCGCACATCTGAGATTAAATTGGCTGTTCTTTGTTCGAGGCAAGTGTGCTCAAGGTAATGAGGTTTGGCATTCTCGCGCAACAATGAATGGCGGTTGATCACCGCAGCGCCTAAGCCTAAATGACAAAGTCTCCGCAGAAGCTGAATTTGTTTTTGAAACATCAAGTGGCCGAGACTCAAAAACTTATTTGCCCATTAGTGACTTGTCGTGGTGGTGGATTTTAGTTTGTACGATAATGCTGCATCCACCTAAAGTAACGAAAGTTCTTACGTAAACTTCCTAGTAATTCCTCTTCATAGGTGCAACATTACTCCTAACATTTGTAATATCAGTTTGAAACTTGTAATATTGCCGTGTCCTATTCCCGCTTTCAAAATCTCGCGAATCAAACAGGTCCCGAGTTGGTGATGATGTTGTTCTCCCATCTTTCACCAATAGCCATCGGATCTAGATCCGACGATACAAACCAAGCTTTCCTTTTTGCAAAAAGATGCCCGCACTTGTTCCCTATTTACAAACAACTCTTGTCTCTCACAATCAGCCTTATCTCCTCCCCACCACATCTAGAAGGCCGTGGAAAAATCCGCGATGGTCACGCCGCCGCCCACCCCAATCTTGGTGTTCCGCAATGCACGGGCATCTACGCACGGAAATTATGCTAACAGGCTAGTTGAAGCAGGCTAGCTCTATAGCCATGATGATAGTGACCGCAGACGGTGAGGCTGACTATGGTATGCCAAACACGGCACCTATACTGTGTGTCATCTCCCAGGTCTTGTCACTTCACCGTGAGGAGCAGACACAATAATTTGACCAAAGTAGTAAATGCTAGTACTCCTACCACTACATTGGTAGTACTACTACTAGTACTAGTAGCACCACCGTCTGGATTTAGGAGTACTACCACGCCCATCTGGATTTTAGTATTTGACTAGCAATATCTAGTAATGCATGTCACAAAAATGTACTACTCCCTCGTAAATAAATACATGGTGTTTTATTCCTATCGGAGAGAACTTAATGTTTTTGCTAACTAGAGTACTAATAGGATTACATGCAATGAACTAAACACTGCATGTCATGTTTGGTAGTCTCAAGTCATTGAAAGCATGCACGGCCCACATCTCTCATTGGTTGATATGTCACGAAATAAGAAACAAGGAGGGATTATTTGGTTTTCGTAAGGTGACTTACACAACATTTTTGTTTACATGCATTAACATTTTATTAGTTAAATCAAAGGTCAAAACTTGGCGCAGAATGCAAAGGGGACCAATAAACCAGTAAACATCAAACTTCTCTCGTTTGGCCCCAACTAGAGGTCCGGTGAGATGACTATACTGCACCGCACGGAGGGGGACGAGCTTCATTGACTTACGACAACTTCCTTTGGGTGAATGACACGTGGGCCTGGTGGGGCTGGCCCACCTATCATACAACCAAAGGCAGAGTGAGAGGGCCGAGGAGTAGTACGAAATCCTACGCACCCACGCAAGCTAACCAAGGGCAAGAGTGATCACCGAATCGCAAGATCGATTGACTAGAAGCTAAGCTAGACCCATGGAGGCGATGACGCGAGCATCACCGGCTGTGCCAGATGGTTCACGACGCTGCCCGCGCCCGCACCGAGGAACGCCTCCTGTAGTATTGCTTGAGGCCGCTAGGGTGAGGGGCCGCTTGGACGACAACTTCGTCTCCTTGTTCGATGAGGTCCTCGTCGGTTTCCTCGACAAGTTCACCATCGTCAAGAAGCTTGCGGACGACTTTGACGTAAGCTTCCAGCCGACGCCCAGGCTCTACGATGCCCACCACCCTCAATGGCCACTATGGTGACAACCTCTTCGACGCATCGGTGGCCTCGCGACGTTCGCCGTCACCGAGAATGTCCACTCGAGGTCGCTGCCGCGCAGTCACCGGCGCAGCAAGACACCATCGACATAATCACCCACGCTTCACGCCGCAAATCATCCACAAGGACTACTACATGCAAGAGGAGGACGATAGGACGCTGGCCTTCTTGGACCGCAGGGCAACCTTGGACGACATCGTCGAAGCACGTTGAGCTCGCCAGCAACGCCGCTGCTCCTCACACGCCGGTTGGTGACCCGCGACTAGGGTGTGAGGATGTCGTTGAACGTTGATGGATCCGTGTATTTTTATCTTCCGTCAAATCCATGTAGTAGTATATGATACTACAGTAATTATCTTACCTTTCACATCAACTTCATAATTTTCGACGCATCTATGCATGAACGTGCCGAACCAAACTTCTCATTACTCTAGGCAAAATCATTATTTTCTATCTATCGGTCGCGCCATGGAGTAGAACCAAATTTTACAAGTTACAAGTTCAAAAGGAAAAGCTCGCGTGTTCGGTGTCGCACCCACACGGTTGGTCCGCACGCCTAAGCCGGGAATGCGCGGTGTTGCATTTTCACTTACAAGTGGGACCACAGCTTGAGCAAACCGACTATCGGCAAACCCCCACCCGCCCATCGCGCGATGGCTGAGAAAACATGAGGGAGAAGAGATGGCTGTAGCACGGACTCCAAGAAAATTGGTGTCGGATGGGACTCGTGTGGGTGGCGGCGCATCGCTAGACGTGAATGATAGTTATGGCCCATGCCACCCCACTATATCGAGCCTATATCGAGGCACGAGAACAAATTTCCTGCGTCCGTGCTCAGCCCTCCTCTATCACTCTTCTCAGCCAGCCAACGGACGCATGGAGCCCATCGTCTGCTTGCTCACATGCGCCCCACATGTCGTGAAAACGCAAGAGGACCAATCGAACTCGCACATCTTTCACCTCGACGTCGGTGATGAAAACAAATCCAATAAAGATCTTCGTGGCCGCTTTTGGAGTTACTCAAGAGTAGTAAGATTCTATTTACAGTTTAACCTAAGATGCACATCTCGTGGCTTCAACTACCACTCTATTTTCTTTCATGACACGACCTGGATGCTGGATGTCCCACGTGTCGGCAAAAGGAGGAAGAACCCACCAAATCTTCGGTTGTACTCTCGGATTAGACTAGTTGTGCTAACTTAAAATTTTTATTAGGTATTCTGCTCCAAAATACTTGACTTCCATTTGTCCAAAAATGGATGTACCTATATACTAAGACATGTCTAGATACATATATATTTTGAAGAATAGAAGGCACGTATTATGCAACGGAGGGAGTAGAATGGATGCAAGTTTTTGTATTGGGAAGAAGAGTACATCCATATATTGATAGAGCGCAATTTAGTAGATGTTCTATCACTTTTAGCTAGTAGCACAGAGGCTAGAGATGAGATTAGTGCACTTGTTGATACTCCTACTAGAATAGAGGCTAGACATGAGACTAGATGCGAGGAAGCAACGTCTACTTCTTTACACTCGAAGAAGAAAGAAGCACACAAGATCGAGCCTCCGCAGATCAACAATGAATGCATTGAGAAGGTACTAATCCAACTTATGTGAGTAGTAAAATGTATTCTTGTGGTTCTTGTTTTCTTTTGTCTTGCTTTTCTAGTCAAAATTATCATTGGAGTTCGTGCAAGCGGAGGTCCGCTTTGGGGTCGTGGCGTTGGAGTTGGCCTTACAAGTGGGACCGCAGCTTAAGGAAACCGACTATCGACAAACCCCCACCTCGCTCTGCCGATGGCTGAAGTTAGAGAAATGACGAGGTTGAAGAGATTGCTCTAGCACGGACTCCAAGAAATAATATGGTGTCGATGGATGTCGTGGTGGTGGCGTGGTCGACTCCGGACGTGAATGCTTGTTCGCCCATGCCACCCTACTACTCCTACTACTTACTCCTACTATATAGTACTAGTATCGAGGATTCGAGGTGCTGGTTACGCATAAATCTAACACATTAACATATGGCTACAGAAAAACACCTACCGACACGCCAAGCATGTGAAGCTAGTACAAATAGTGTACTACTATTGTTGATTGGCCTCATCCGATAACCTGTTGCAATGCACGACAATTATGTATTCGAAAATATTTTTTGCCTCGTCGCACCACTCACTCAGAGAAGCGACTCAAAGCCATTCATAAATTTAGTAAGTTTATCACAGGCATATCATTTTATTACATACAACAGGTCATCAACCCACATCGACAACGAGGATACATTATGAATACTAAAGTTTTCACCACACAACAAATAACAAGCAATGAAATGAACTTCAACTCAACCATTCCTCGGTGTTGGAAATGCTTGCTTTGAACCACAAGTGATTCTCTGGACGGGCCATCCATTGTCGATCCGAGACCAATGCAGGACTGATCATCCAGTGAAGAGGCCTACTATATCGATTCCGGGTAAGGAACCACCCAAATGTCCGAGATATAGACACATTTGCTTCTCATAAATGGTACTAGTAACGTTGTGTCAATAGCAGTTGGATCGCCTTTCACCATCATCGGATAGTTTTGTCCAAGGAAGAGCGAGTTTTCTCCAAGACTATCAATTCTGTACTAGGGAGAAGGAGTTGGCACTAGCACACTAGTATCCATCCCGAATACCATGCAACGGGTGTTGGAATAGGTCCGGAGAGTGCGACCATGGGAGACACCTGCTTCCTTAGCAGAAACATCATCAGGGCTGTATACACACAAGAAGAGGTGATCCATCGAATTAGTTGCCAGGCGCCAAGAGTATATGGGCGCTGCTCGTCCTCATGCTCATGATCATCACCATCGCCATCTCCCCTTGGTTATAATTTTTCAAGTATAGGTGGTGGGATGTTCACGGGACCTTGGAAACACAAGAAGAAGGTTAATTAGTAAAGGGAAACTTGCTAACCGCATGCATGTGGATGAAACAATTATAATTACGGTGGAAGACAAACGCATCAAACTACGAGGATACCATGCAAAAACAAGTGCCACGAGTGGTGGCAGCAAACACAAGGCCCTCGATTGAATTGCATCACAAGACTCATCCGGTACGAAACTGATTTTTGAGCAATATCCATCGAGTCAAACCACTAAGGACGGCAACAAGCTTGTCGAAGATAACAACAACTTCATAGTTGTTGTAATTCCAAGAGCGGTTGGGAACTAGACAAATTGCTATCTTCCATAGAAGACAGTCACCATGATCGTATTTGAACAGCGATAATACTGGTGTGCTTAACCTCGGGCATCCGAGATTTTGGAAGTGGAACCCGTCACGAGTGTACACATTCACAAGTTCCCACTCGTAGTTGGACCCAATGTAAACAACCCAATCTCCATTTGCGCCCGCCCAAGCCTTGCCCTCAAGCGATGTCATCTTAACATCATACGTATCATTATCAAGTGGCATCAACTTGCACAGGGCGAGGCCTCCGTCGTGCCGGCGCCAATCATCAGGGTCACGGCGAAGAAGATAGGGGAGATCAAACCGCTCCTTGACTCTTGGGTTCCTTGTAATGATGTTATTAGTTGAGTCGAGAATGGGCTTGAACGAACCTGCCATGCTAGACGAGGTGATGACGTCGGACCGATCAACGAGTTCCTCCACCACGTCATCTTTCAGATCGGGGCAAGAATAATGGGGTCATTTCCGGCCTGTTCCCTCCATGGAGAAGACGATCGAACAATGGCGTAAGAAAGGGTGAAGGGCTGAAGGAAAATGGAGGAGGGAGAGGAAGAGCGCACAGCAGTTCCAAATCGAGAGGGAAAGGCAAAGAGTCGATGAACGGTTGCAAGTTTGCCACGG
>JAHIAM010006096.1:0-45074 GCA_021605205.1 Aegilops longissima | reverse complement strand
AAGATTGGCTAAGGACGAGGTGACGATGCGCTGGGAAATGGTTCCAAAGTCGATGTGATCGGGTCGGCACGCTACCTCTACATCTACCTTCGGATTAGTATTAGACCTAAATAATTGTTATTTGGTGCCAGCGTTGAGCATGAACATTATATCTGGATCTTGTTTGATGCGAGACGGTTATTCATTTAAATCGGAGAATAATGGTTGTTCTATTTATATGAGTAATATCTTCTATGGTCATGCACCCTTGAAGAGTGGTCTATTCTTATTAAATCTCGATAGTAGTAATACACATATTCATAATGTTGAAGCCAAAAGATGCAGAGTTGATAATGATAGTGCAACTTATTTGTGGCACTGCCGTTTGGGTCATATTGGTGTAAAGCGCATGAAGAAACTCCATACTGATTGGCTTTTGGAACCACTTGATTATGAATCACTTGGTACTTATGTAACCGTGCCTTATGGGCAAGATGACCAAAACACCGCTTCTCCGTACTATGGAGAGAGCAACAGATTTGTTAGAAATCATACATACAGATGTATGTGGTCCGATGAATGTTGAGGCTCATGGCGGATATCGTTATTTTCTCACCTTCATAGATGACTTAAGCAGATATGGGTATATCTACTTAATGAAACATAAGTCTGAAACATTTGAAAAGTTCAAAGAATTTCAGAGTGAAGTTGAAAATCATCATAACAAGAAAATAAAGTTTCGCGATCTGATCGTGGAGGAGAATATTTGAGTTACGAGTTTGGTGTACATTTGAAACAATGCGAATAGTTTCGAACTCACCCACCCGAACACCACAACGTAATGGTGTGTCCGAACGTCAGAATCGTATTTTTACTTGATATGGTGCGATCTATGATGTCTCTTACAGATTTACCGCTATCGCTTTGGGGTTATGCTTTAGAGACGGCCGCATTCAAGTTAAATAGGGCACTATCAAACCGCTGAGACGACGCCTTATGGACTATGGTTTGGCAAGAAACCAAAGTTGTCATTTCTAAAGTTTGGGGCTGCGATGCTTATGTGAAAAACTTCAACCCGATAAGCTCGAACCCAAATCGAGAAATGTATCTTCATAGGATATCCAAAGGAAACTGTTGGATACACCTTCTATCACAGATCCGAAGGCAAGACTTTTGTTGCTAATTGGAAACTTTCTAGAGAAGGAGTTTCTCTCGAAAGAAGTGAGTGGAGGAAAGTAGAACTTGATGAGGTAACTGTACCTGCTCCCTTATTGAAAGTAGTACATCACAGAAACTAGTTTCAGTGACACCTACACCAATTTGTGAGGAAGTTAATGATGATGATCATGGAACTTCAGATCAAGTTGCTACTGAACCTCGTAGATCAAACAGAGTAAGATCCACACCAAAGTGGTACGGTAATCCTATTCTGGAAGTCATGCTACTAAATCATGATGAACCTACGAACTATGAAGAAGCAATGGTGAGCCCAGATTCCGCAAAATGGCTTGAAGCCATGAAATCTGAGATGGGATCCATGTATGAGAACAAAGTGTGGACTTTGGTTGACTTGCCCGATGATCGGCAAGCAATTGAGAATAAATGGATCTTCAAGAAGAAGATTGACGGTGACGGTAATGTTACTGTCTACAAAGCTCGACTAGTTGCAAAAGGTTTTCGACAAGTTCAAGGGATTGACTACGATGAGACCTTCTCACCCGTAGCGATGCTTAAGTCTGTCCGAATCATGTTAGCAATTGCCGCATTTTATGATTATGAAATTTGGCAAATTGATGTCAAAACTACATTCCTGAATGGATTTTTGGAAGAAGAGTTGTATATGATGCAACCAGAAGGTTTTGTCGATCCAAAGGGAGCTAACAAAGTGCTGGTGCAAGCCTCTCGGAGTTGGAATAAACGCTTTGATAGTGTGATCAAAGCATTTGGTTTTATATGACTTTGGAGAAGCCTCGATTTACAAGAAAGTGAGTGGGAGCTCAGAGCATTTCTAATATTATATGTGATGACATATTACTGATTGGAAATGATATAGAATTTCTGGATAGCATAAAGGGATACTTGAATAAGAGTTTTCAATGAAGTACCTCGTGAAGCTGCTTACATATTGGGCATTAAGATCTATAGAGATAGATCAAGACGCTTAATTGACTTTCACAAAGCACATACCTTGACAAAGTTTTGACGAAGTTCAAAACGGATCAAGCAAAGAAAGGTTTCTTGCTCATGCTATAAGGTGTGAAGTTGAGTAAGACTCAATGCCCACCACCGCAGAAGATAGAGAGAAAATGAAAGATGTTCCTATGCTTCAGCCATAGGCTCTATCATGTATGCAATGCTGTGTACTGCACCTGATGTGTGCCTTGCTATAAGTCTAGCAGGAGGTACCAAAGTAATCCAGAGTGGATCATCGACAGCGGTCAAGAACATCCTCAAGTACATAAAAAGAACTAAGGATATGTTTCTCGCTTATGGAGGTGACAAAGAGCTCATCGTAAATGGTTACGTTGATGCAAGTTTTGACACTTATCCGGACGATTCTAAATCGCAAACCGGATACGTGTTTACATTAAACGGTGGAGCTGCCGCTGGTGCAGTTCTAAACAAAGCATCGTATGGATCTACGGTGAAGCGGAATACATAGCTGCTTCGAAGCAGCAAATGAAGGAGTCTGGATGAAGGAGTTCATATCCCATCTAGGTGTCATACCTAGTGCATCGGGTCCAATGAAAATCTTTTGTGATAATATCGAGCAATTGCCTTAGCGGGAATCCAGATTTCACAAGAGAACCAAGCACATCAAGAGACGCCTCAATTCCATCCGGATCTAGTCCGTGGGAGACATAGAAATTTGCAAGATACGACGGATCTGAATGTTGCAACTGCTGACTAAACCTCTTCCACGAGCAAAACATGATCAGCACCAAGACTCCATGGTGTTAGAATCATTACTGTAATGTAGATTATTGACTTAGTGCAAGTGGGAGATCAAGGAAATATGCCCTAGAGGCAATAATAAAGTTATTATTTATTTCCTTATTTCATGATAAATGTTTATTATTCATGCTAGAATTGTATTAACCGGAAACATAATACATGTGTGAGTACATAGACAAACAGAGTGTCACTAGCATGCCTCTACTTGACTAGCTCATTAATCAAAGATGGTTATGTTTCCTAACCATGGACAAAGAGTTGTTATTTGATTAATGGGATCACATCATTAGGTGAATGATCTGATTGACTTGACCCATTCCGTTAGCTTAGCACTTGGTCGTTTAGTTTGTTGCTATTGCGTTCTTCATGACTTATACATGTTCCTATGACTATGAGATTATGCAACTCCTGCTTACGGAGGAACACTTTGTGTGCTACCAAACGTCACAACGTGAATCGGGTGATTATAAAGGTGCTCTATAGGTGTCTCTCAAGGTACTTGTTGGGTTGGCGATTTCGAGATTAGGATTTGTCACTCCGAATGTCGGAGAGGTATCTCGGCCCTCTCGATAATACACATCACTTAAGCTCTTGTAAGCATTGCAACTAATGAGTTAGTTATGGATGATGTATTACGAACGAGTAAAGAGACTTGCTGGTAACGAGATTGAACTAGGTATTGAGATACCGACGATCGAATCTCGCAAGTAACATACCGATGACAAAGGGAACAACGATGTTGTTATGCGGTTTGACCGATAAAGATCTTCGAGAATATGCAGGAGCCAATATGAGCATCCAGGTTCCGCTATTGGTTATTGACCGAGAATAGTTCTAGGTCATGTCTACATAGTTCTCGAACCCGTAGGGTCCGCACGCTTAACGTTACGATGATAGTTTTATTATGAGTTTATCTTTTGATGTACCAAGGTTGTTCGAGTCCCGATGTGATCACAGACATGACGAGGAGTCTCAAATGGTCGAGACATAAAGATCGATATATTGACGACTATATTCGACACCGGAAGTGTTCCGGTGATTTCGAGAAAACCGGAGTGCCGGAGGGGTTACCGAACCCCCGGGAAGTATTGGGCCTTAGTGGGCCTGAGGGGAGAGAGAGGGCAGCAGCCCAGAGGTGGCGCCCCATGAGGAGTCCGACTGACTAGGAGGGGGCGCGCCCCTCTTCCTCTCTCTCTCTCTCCTTCCTTCCCTCTCTTCCTAGTTGACTAGGAAAGGGAGTCCTACTCCCACTAGGAGGAGGACTCCTCCTTGCGCGCCTCTAGGGCCGGCCGCCCCCCCTTGCTCCTTTATATACGGGGCAGGGGGCACCCAGAACACACAAGTTGATCTTCGTGATCGCTCTTAGCCGTGCGGTGCCCCTTCCACCATATTCCACCTCGGTCATATCATCGCGAGTTTAGGCGAAGCCTCGCCGATAGAACATCATCATCGCTACCACGCCGTCAGGTCGACGGAACTCATCCCCGACACCCCATCAGATCGGAGTCCGGGATCGCCATCAAGCTGAACATGTGCGTAACACGGAGGTGCCGTGACGCTCGGTGCTTGGATCGGTCGGATCATGAAGACGCATAACTACATCAACCGCTGCCATAACGCTCCGCCGGGTCCACGAGGGTACATGGACACATTCTCCCTCTCGCTGATATGCATCACCATGATCTTGCGCGCGCACGTATTTTTTGAAATTACCACGCTCCCCAACAGCCGCCACACCACCGCCGAAAGCTGTGGCCATCTCCCGCTTCGCCGCGGGCTCAAGGCGGAGGTGGCCGCCGTGGCCGCCACCCCACCGCTGGCCACCGTGGCTATCACCGCCCGCCACCGCGCCTGGCGGGAGGTGGTGGTCGGGCCGCCACCCCATCTTCGGCCGCCGTGGCCGCCAGCCCACCGCCGACCGCCGGGATCATCACCGCCCGCCACCGCCGCCTCAAGGAGGGAGGTGGAGGTGGAGGCCCGCGCGCGGCCGGTGACCTTGCGCGCTACATCGAAGTTCCTCAAGGGAGGAGGAGGAGCGCCTCGTCAAGAACGCAAAGAGCCTTACCACAGCCGTGGCCGCAGCACACGCCAATGCATAGGCGAGGAATCGGGAGATCTACGAGCAGTCTGGCCGCTTCGAGAGGGATTGTCTGGAGCGGTAGTGGGCGTTCGAGCTGGCGAGCATCGCTGAACGTGCAGTAGCGGCAGGCACCGTATTGCATTTCTCCAGCTCGTTGGTAGGCTCCTCCTCCTCCTCTACCTCTTACTGAGCGCGCTCGGCAGAGGAGAGGCTGCCAAAAGTAGCGCAAAGCCCCTCCGTGGTAGTAGTAGTATTCAGGGGCTATTTTGTTCAGTTCATCTGACTATAGATGTATGGTTGAACTGTACAACTTACTTAAAATTAGCTAGTATATATAGTTGAACTAGCTATTTCAGTACATGGTTGGCAACAATTGGGGAAAAGTTTGGTCGGTTCAGCTGTCAAGTTGAACTGTTTGTATAAATTAAGAACGACTGCTTAATCTATGAATGAAATCTATGCTTAATTACTGAATATTAGTTGCAAAAATTAAATAGTGCTAGTGATTTCTAGCTGCATATTTTGACAAATGGCAACGTTACTAGATCAAGAAATGTAAATCTTTCCAGCTTGATAAATGGCAACATACCCAATATGATGATGCAAATCTCAATCGATACGCTCCAACTAATCTATAATTTTGATTGCTCCATGCTACTTTATCTACTGTTTTGGACTATATTGGGCTTTATTTTCCACTTTTATATTACTTTTGGGACTAACCTATTAACCGGAGGCCCAGCCCAGAATTGCTATTTTTTGCCTATTTCAGTGTTTCGAAGAAACGGAATATCAAACGGAGTCCAAACGGAATGAAACCTTCGGGAATGTGATCTTCTCAAGGAACGTGATCCAGGAGACTTGGACCCTACTCCAAGAAGTGCCAGAGGCGGTCACGAGGGTGGAGGGCACCCCCCTAGGCGCGCCCCCTACCTCGTGGGCCCCCTGACGCTCCACCGACGTACTCCTTCCTCCTATATATACCTACGTGTCCCCAAACGATCAAAACAGGAGCCAAAAACCTAATTCCACAGTCGTACCTTCCTGTATCCACGAGATCCCATCTTGGGGCCTGTTCCGGAGCTCCGCCGGAGGGGGTATCCATCACGGAGGGCTTCTACATCAACACCATAGCCCCTCCGATGAAGTGTGAGTAGTTTACTTCAGACCTTCGGGTCCATAGCTAGTAGCTAGATGGCTTCTTCTCTTTTTCGATCTCAATACAATGTTCTCCCTCTCGTGGAGATCTATTCGATGTAATCTTCTTTTCATGTGTGTTTGTTGAGACCGATGAATTGTGGGTTTATGATCCAGCTTATCTATGGAAAATATTTGATTCTTCTCTGAATTCTTTTATGTATGATTGAGTTATCTTTGCAAGTCTCTTCAATTATCCGCTTGGTTTGGCCAACTAGATTGGTAGTTCTTTCAATGGGAGAAGTGCTTAGCTTTGGGTTCAATCTTGTGTGTCCTTACCTAGTGATGTAAAGGGTTGCAAGGCACGATTGTATTGTTGCCATCGAGGATAACAAGATGGGGTATTTATCATATTGCATGAATTTATTCCTCTACATCATGTCATCTTGCTTAAGGTGTTACTCTGCTTTTTAACTTAATACTCTAGATGCATGCTGGATAGCGGTCGATGAGTGGAGTAATAGTAGTAGATGCAGAATCGCTTCGATCTACTTGTCACTTAACGTGATGCCTATATACATGATCATACCTAGATAACCTCATAACTATGCTCAATTCTCACAATTGCTCAACAGTAATTTGTTCACCCACCGTAGAATATCTATGCTCTTGAGAGAAGCCACTAGTGAAACCTATGGCCCCCGGGTCTATTCTCATCATATCAATCTCCATCACTTATTTACTTGCTTTGTTTTTACTTTGCTTTTTACTTTTTACTTTGCATCTTTATACCAAAAATACCAAAAATATTATCTCTATCAGATCTCACTCGTAAGTGACCGTGAAGGGATTGACAACCCTAATCGTGTTAGTTGCGTAGTAGCTATCGCTTTGTGCAGGTACGAGGACTTGTGCGTGGCCTCCTACTGGATTGATACCTTGGTTCTCAAAACTGAAGGGAAATACTTACGCCATCGTGCTGCATCATCCTCTCCTCTTCGGGAAAACCAATGCAAGCTCAAGACGTAGCAAGAAGGATTTCGCGCCATTGCCGGGAGGTCTACGCAAAAGTCAACATACCAAGTACCCATCACAATCCCTATCTCTCGTGATTACATTATTTGCCATTTGCCTCTCGCTTTCCTCTCCCCACTTCACCCTTGCCGCTTTATTCGCCTTCCTCCGCTCAATCTTGTGTTACCATGTGCCTTATTTTTGCTTGCATCTTAGCTTGCTAAAAGTTTATGGATCCTCATCCACTTGCTAATCTCTTTAAGAGATCCAATTATGATGAACCTATTGCTAGTGAATTGAGTGCACTAGATTATCTTTATGAGGTTTTTCCTGAAATTCGTGAATCTAAAAATTGTGATGAAGTACTTTACAAAGTGATTCACGATAGATCTTTGAATAAAAAGCATGATTGTAATGATTTTATTATAAATTCTCTTGATGTCAATTGTGCTAATAATATGCAAAGCCCTAAGCTTGGGGATGCTAGTTTTGCTATGTCTACTACTTGTTGCAATGATCATCATTGGGGTGATCCTTCTTATGATCTTAAAAATTTATTTAATACCCATGATGAATATGAGATTGATAATATTGTTTGCAATAATATTGAAAGCGAGTTTGGAAGAGTGTCAACTTTAGATCCCACATATTTGGAGAATATTCAATCTTATGAAATTTTTAAAAGTGGGTTTGGAGAGGCCATGACTTTAGTTAATGTTAATCCCACTATTCTGGAAGAGTGTCAACTTTGCATGCATGTGGATCGTGTTGAGAATATGTTATGTGATAGCTATATTGTTGAATTTTCTTATGACCCTACATGTAATTATTATGAGAGAGGAAAATATGGTTATAGAAATTTTCATGTTACTAAATTACCTCTCTTCATGTTGAAATTGCTATCGTCACTTTCTTCTTCCTTGCATATGCTAGTTTTTGCTTGCCTTGCAAATTTGTTTGCCTATAAGATGCCTATGAATAGTAAGTATGTTAGACTTAGATGTGTTTGTCACATGTTTTATGATTCTCTTTGTGCCTCAATTTTGTCTTTCTTGTGAGCATCATTGAAATCTCGATGCCTAGCTAGGGCGTTAAACCATAGCACTTGTTGGGAGGCAACCCAATTTTATTTTAAGTTTTTGTTTTTGCTTCAGTTTAGGAATAAATAATCCATCTAGCCTATTTTTAGATGTGGTTTTATCTTTTAATTAGTGTTTGTGCCAAGTTAAACCTATTAGATCTTCTTGGGAGATAGTCATTTGATCTTGCTGTAATTACCAGAATCTTTGCGCTCAGTGCCCGAATTGTTAAAAATCACCAGAACGTGATAAAATAGTGATTCCAATTTCTGCTGATCAATAAACAAATTTTCCAGGTCGTCTAATTTTGGTAGAATTTTTTGGGTTACAGAAGTTTGCGTTAGCTACAGATTACTACAGACTGTTCTGTTTTTGACAGATTCTGTTTTGCGTGTGTTGTTTGCTTATTTTGATGAATCTATGGTTAGTAAAATAGTTTATAATCCATAGAGAAGTTTGAATACAGTAGGTTTAACATCAATATAAATAAATAATGATTTCATTACAGTACCTTGAAGTAGTCTTTTGTTTTCTTTCTCTAACGGAGCTCACGAGATTTCTATTGAGTTTTGTGTTGTGAAGTTTTCAAGTTTTGGGTGAATTCTTTTGATGGATTATGGAACAAGGAGTGGCAAGAGCCTAAGCTTGGGTATGACCATGGCACCCCCAAGATAATCCAAGGACACCAAAAAGTCAAAGCTTGGGGATGCCCCGGAAGGCATCCCCTCTTTCGTCCACTTCCATCGGTAATTTACTTGGAACTATATTTTTATTCACCAACATGATATGTGTTCTGCTTGGAGCGTCTTGTATTATTTGAGTATTTGCTTGTTAGTTTAACACAATCATCCTTGCTGTACACACCTTTTGAGAGAGCCATACATGATTTGGAATTTGTTAGAATACTCTATGTGCTTCACTTATATCTTTTGAGCTTGATAGTTTTGCTCATAGTGCTTCACTTATATCTTTTGAGCGTGATAATTTTTTCTCTAGTGCTTCACTTAGATCTTTTAGAGCACGGTGGTAGATTTGTTTTAAAGAAACTTGATCTCTCATGCTTCACTTAGAGCATTTTGAGTGTCGTTAATAGCATGGTAATTTGCTTAATGTTAATATACTTGGTGTTCGAGATATGTGAAACTTTATTTTGAGTGAATTGAATACTAAGATAAATTTAATGCTTAATAATTGTTTTGAGATATGGAGGTAATAATATCAAAGTCATGCTAGTTGATAATTGTGAATTTGAGAAATACTTGAGTTGAAGTTTGCAAGTCCCATAGCATGCACGTATGGGTAAAGTTGTGTAACAAATTTGAAACATGAAGTGTACGTGGCTTGTGCATCCTTATGAGTGGCGGTGGGGGACGAGCGATGGTCTTTTCCTACCAATCTATCCCCCTAGGAGCATTGTGCATAGTACTTGATTTTTGATGGCTTCTAAATTTTTTCAATAAGTATATGAGTTCTTTTGACTAATGTTGAGCCATGGATTATACACACTTTTATCTTTCCGCACTTGCTAGCCTCTTTGGTACCGTGCATTGCCCTTTCTCACCTTGAGAGTTGGTGCAAACTTCGCCGGTGCATCCAAACCCCGTGATATGATACGCTCTTTCACACATAAACCTCCTTATATCTTCCTCAAAACAGCCACCATACCTACCTATCATGGCATTTCCATAGCCATTCGAGATATATTGCCATGCAACTTCCATCATCATTATTATGACATACATTACTTTTGTCATATTGCCATTGCATGATCATGTAGTTGACATCGTATTTGTGGCAAAGCCACCATGCATTATTTTCCATACATGTCACTCTTGATTCATTGCACCATCCTGCACATCACGGAGGCATTCATATAGAGTCATATTTTGTTCTAAGTTTCGAGTTGTAATTGTTGAGTTGTAAGAGAAATAAAAGTGTGATGATTATCATTATTAGAGCATAGTCCCAAGTGAGGAAAGGATGATGGATACTATGATTCCCCCATAAGTCGGGATGAGACTCCGGACGAAATAAAAAAAGAGGCCATAAAAAAGAGAGAGAGAAAAGGCCCAAATAAAAAAAATGAGAGAAAAAGAGAGAAGGGACAATGCTACAATCCTTTTACCACCCTTGTGCTTCAAAGTAGCACCTTGTTCTTCATGTAGTGAGTCTCATATATTGTGCTTCAAAGTAGCACTAAGATCTTCATAATAGAGAGTCTCTCATTTTGTCACTTTCATATACTAGTGGGAATTTTTCATTATAGAACTTGGCTTGTATATTCCAATGATGGGCTTCCTCAAAGTGCCCTAGGTCTTCGTGAGCAAGCAAGTTGGATGCACACCCACTTAGTTTCTTTTGTAGAGCTTTCATATACTTATAGCTCTAGTGCATCCATTGCATGGAAATCCCTACTCCTCATGTTGACATCAATTGATGGGCATCTCCATAGCCCGTTGATTATCCTCGTCGATATGAGACTTTCCTTTTTTTGTCTTCTCCACACAATCCCATCATCATAGTTCTACTCCACCCATAGTGCTATACCCATGGCTTGCGCCATGTATTGCGAAAGGTTGAAAGAGTTTGAGATTATTTGAGTATGAAACAATTGCTTGGCTTGTCATCAGGGGGTATAGAAGTTGGGAACATCTTTGTGTGACGAAAATGAAGCATAGCCTAACCATATGATTTTGTAGGGATGAACTTTCTTTGGCCATGTTATTTTGAGATGACATAATTGCTTAGTTAGTATGCTTGAAGTATTATTATTTTTATGTCAATATGAACTTTTGTCTTAAATCTTTCGGATCTGAATATTCATATCACAAGTAAGAAGATTTATATTGAAATTATGCCAAAGTATCACTCCGCATCAAAAATTCCCTTTTATCATTTACCTACTCGAGGACGAGCAGGAATTAAGCTTAGATGCCCGATACGCTCCAACGTATCTATAATTTTGATTGCTCCATGCTACTTTATCTACTGTTTTGAACTATATTCGCTTTATTTTCCACTTTTATATTACTTTTGGGACTAACCTATTAACCGGAGGCCCAGCCTGAATTGCTGTTTTTGCCTATTTCAGTGTTTCAAGAAACGGAATATCAAACGAGTCCAAACGGAATGAAACCTTCGAACGTGATCTTCTCACCGAACGTGATCCAGAGACTTGGACCCTACTCCAAGAAGTGCCGAGGCGGTCACGAGGGTGGAGGGCGCGCACTGGGCGCCCCACCTCATGGGCCCCCGACGCCCACCGACGCATTCTTCCTCCTATATATACCTACGATCCCCAAACGATCGTAACAGAGCCAAAACCTAATTCCACCGCCGCATCTTCCTCAGATCCACGAGATCCCATCTTGGGGCCTGTTCCGAGTTCACGGAGGGGCATCCATCACGGAGGGCTTCTACATCAACACCATAGCCCTCCGATGAAGTGTGAGTAGTTTACTTCAGACCTTCGGTCCATAGCTAGTAGCTAGTTAGCTTCTTCTCTTTTGGATCTAAATTCAATGTTCTCCCTCTCGTGGAGATCTACTCGATGTAATCTTCTTTTTATGTGTGTTTGTTGAGACCGATGAATTGTGGGTTTATGATCCAGCTTATCTATGGAAAATATTTGATTCTTCTCTAAATTCTTTTATGTATGATTGAGTTATCTTTGCAAGACTCTTTGAATTATCCGCTTGGTTTGGCCAACTAGATTGGTAGTTCTTGCAATGGAAGAAGTGCTTAGCTTTGGGTTCAATCTTATGTGTCCTTACCTAGTTACGTAAAGGGTTGCAAGGCACGATTGTATTGTTGCCATCGAGGATAACAAGATGGGGTATTTATCATATTGCATGAATTTATTCCTCTACATCATGTCATCTTGCTTAATGCTACTCTGTTTTTAACTTAATACTCTAGATGCATGCTGGATAGCGGTCGATGAGTGGAGTAATAGTAGTAGATGGAGAATCGCTTTGATCTACTTGTCACGGACGTGATGCCTATATACATGATCATACCTAGATAACCTCATAACTATGCTCAATTCTGTCAATTGCTCAACAATAATTTGTTCACCCACCGAGAATATCTATGCTCTTGAGAGAAGCCACTAGTGAAACCTATGGCCCCTGTGTCTATTCTCATCATATCAATCTCCATAACTTTATTTACTTGCTTTGTTTTTACTTTGCTTTTACTTTTTACTTTGCATCTTTATACCAAAATACCAAAAATATTATCTCTATCAGATCTCACTCTCCTAAGTGACCGTTGTTGGTGTCAAACCGCGGATCTCGGTAGGGGGTCCCGAACTGTGCATCTAGGCGGATGGTAACAGGAGACAGGGACACGATGTTTACCTGTGTTCGGCCCTCTCGATGGAGGTAAAACCTCACGCCCCGCTTGATTGATATTGATATTGTGGATGTTTACAAGAGTGGATCTACCACGAGATCAAGGAGGCTAAACCCTAGAAGCTAGCCTATGGTATGATTGCAAGGGTTGTTGTGATTGTTGTCCCACGGATTAAAGCCATCCGGTTTATATAGACACCGAGAGGGCTAGGGTTACATAGAGTCGGTTACAATGGTAGGAGATCTACATATCCAGACGCCAAGCTTGCCTTCCACGCCAAGGAAAGTCCCATCCGGACACGGGTGAAGTCTTCAATCTTGTATCTTCATAGTCTTGGAGTCCGGTCGATGATGATAGTCCGCAAATGATAGTTCGGCCGATGATGGTAGTCCGCTATCCGGACACCCCTAATCCAGACTCCTCAAGAGCTCCCTGAACCAGGCTTCAATGACGATAAGTCCGCGCGTATATTGCTTGGCATTGCAAGGCGGGTTCTTCCTCCAAATGATAGAAGATTGTGAACACCAGATAGTGTCCGCTATGCAAAATAAATTCCACATTCCACCGTGAGAGAGAATAATAATATATACACGAAGTTCAATCTGCCGACGCTTTCCGTGGCATGACGCCACACCACTACCAAGCCATTACTCAAATTGTTTTTTAATTTACCACCTTAGCGCATTTAGCGGCGGTTTCTTGGCACGCCTTGTCGGGCAGTAGATCGTGGTTCCTTAATCCGGGATTCTCATCAATACGGGCGGGGTAACCCAACCACGCCTTTGATGGTGACGCTTGGGAGATAAGCGAGTTTTACCAGGCCGGTGGGGACGCGTAAGACTTTGCCCGCCCATATAAGGGATAAGGATTCACCTTTCACCCACGCCTTCTTCCTCCTTTGCTTATCCATCTCCGCACTCGAGCCCAGCGCCCAAGTTCGCAAGATCTCGCCTCAACCTTCTCCGACCATGTCCGGAGGGAGGTAAATGGTTGGCCTCCACCGCTAAGGAGGAGCAATCACCAAACTGCGCGGGCGCCGGATACCTCTCCGCGACATCGCACACCGCTGCCCGACGAGGGGCAGCTCATCCCCACCCCAATCCCCATGAGAGGGTTGTCTTCTTCCCACTTCCTCCGCGGACTGGGCTTTCCACTTCACCCTTTTGTCCGGGGCTCATGTTCTACTACGGCCTGGATTTCCATGATCCGCTCCAACTTCATCCTCAACATCTCGGCGTTATCGTCAGGTGCGAGGCCTTCCTCTCGATCCAGCCCCGCTTCGCTTGTGGCTCAAGACCTTCAATGTCAAGTCAAGGTAGTGAAGGGCATTCAAGCGGAGTGCGGAGGCGCCATGTTGGGCAAGATGCCCAACGCCCTTGGTTCAAGGGGCCTTCGTGAATCCGCCAAGGGGAGCTCAAGGGGCAGTTTGAAGGAGCCGACGGACTCCAAGCCCAGTATCAAGAAGCTGGTGAAGAAGCTCAGCTGGTTAACGTGGTCCAGGTCATGCTCGTCCGCCGGATTCTCCCATGCCAAGAGCGGGCATTCAATCTATGGGAGTTCGACGAAAAGCACCAGCGCTGAACAAGCTCTTCGACACAACGCACGGGCGCCGAAGGTGCTGTTCAAGGGCGCCGGTTTCACATCCGCGATCAAGATCGCGGATTTCGCCGCAGCGCCATGCCGACGAGGTAAGTGATTCTACCCTTTACGGACACTTGTTATTCATAGTTTGACTCTATGCGGTTTTAATTTCCCGCTTCTTTGACAGATCGACGAAGAAGGCGGAGCAGACACCCGTCCGGCCCCATGCCGAAAATCCAGAGACGCCGCCTAGTGAGGTTGCTGGTTCCGCACCGCACGTGGTGCCGAGAAGAAGGCCAAGAAGGAGGCCACGGTGCTCGAAAGAGTGCCTGCTTAGCTGTCCGATGACTCGGGCGGACTCTCTCCCGAAAATGAGGAGGAAGAGGACTTCTCCTAGAGGAGGGAGAGAGGAAGAGGAAAGCTTCCCAACAGGGAGGCCGAGGGTCCAAGAGGGAAGGACTATTCTCTCGACAGCTCGCCAACATTAATGTTGGCGAGGAAGAATGGCTTCAAGGGCCAGCCTCCGCGAGATCGTAAGTATCCGGATTCCTGAATGATATATAATTTTTTTTCGGCCACATAGTGTCATTCTAATGCCGCATACTGCCTGTAGTCCGCCAGTGATGATCTCCCGCTTCATCGAAGCGGGTCGCTGGCTTGCCGGATGTAGACTCCATCCCGACCGCCCACCTCGCGCGCCGAAGACGCCGAGGTGGGATCCCCGAAGGGACCCATTAGGGAGGCCCGGAGGCGCCACAAGGCACCTCCCGACTTTGCGCCGACTCCACAATGTAACCCGCAGTGGTTCCGGAGTCCGCCGCGCGCCCTTCAACGGCGGGCAAGATTGCGGACGCCGGGCGGCTTCCGGCCCAACCGAAGCGCCGGTAATTTGTTGAGGCGCCGCAGAGCGCCTGGCCGAGGAAGAACGCCGCACTATTATGAGTGCGGTGATCCGTAAGGTGCAACTCGCCAAGAGCGGGCTGACCGAAGCTCGCAGAGCCTTCTATCGCTTTGAGGTAAGAAGTTAAAATATGCAATGTAATACCGCATAGACAGAGAGCCCCCGATGCTCGGTTCGTGTTCGGAAAGAAAAGCCGGACCGAGGATCTTAAAAAGATATACGCAGGGCTGCTAAAAATTATGTCAATATGGGTTGCAGGCTGCGCTGCTGACCTCTCGCCAGACCGATCATGGAGGTCGGTGCTGAAGCAGGAGCTCGAGCGGTCCGGCAAGAGCTCGGTCGCGCCAGAAGCAGCTCCAAGACAAAGAAGGTGAGTAACACCACTTTGAATTTGTACCTTACAGTAAAAGGATTTAGGTTGCACAAAAATAACAAGGATAACATGGGTACTGCAGGGCTACTTAACGAGGTGGCGACCTCAAGGAGGCCGTGTTCGCGTCGAACGCAATGCGGCCACGGAACGGGCAGAGCGAGAAAAGCAAGAGGCGCTGGTGGCGGTGGTTCAGCAAGAGCTCCAGTGCTCATGGAAAAGCATGAGAGTTTGGAGCGTGACTCAAAGACTCGAGAGTCCGAGCTTGCCTCGCTCTCGAAAGTGCTAAACCGCCAAGGCCGAGGCCCATAAGTCCCTTCAGAGGTTGAGTTGATGAGGAAGATAGCGCGGTAAGGCATTTTTCATGCAAAGCAAGCATGTGAATGTAAATTACGTGTTACTTACCCGATTCGAGCTCTGTATGCTTGCAGATCTGCTCGCAGCTGTCTCGATGTCAGCCAGATTCTACCGAGCCGAGGAGGGAGCTCAACGGAGAAGGTCTTCCGTCTCAAGATGTTGAGGCCGCCATCCGGTGTTTCTAGCGACCAGTCAAGCAGCTGGTCGAAGCTTCACAAGGTGGCCGAGCAGGCCATGAAGGGCCTCATAGTCCGGCCTGTGGCTCGAGAGGCCATGCCTGGAGCTACTTCGCCTCGCGGCGACGGCCGGTGGATGCGTGCCCTCGGTGGAGGTTATCAAGCGCCCGCCTCAGATTGAAGGTGCTCGCTGGCCCTTGCCCGCCGAAAGGTGCATTGAGGCAGGCTGGATGCAGAGAAGCTAATCACTAACGCGCCACCAGCGGGCAAGGAGCATCTTACGCCCGAAATTTACTATAAGGTTGTCCTGAAGGGTGCCCGCAAGATTGCAGATGAGTGCCCCAGGGATGTAATTATTGAGTGAATTCGCAATGTGTTATACTGTGCGCTGAAAACTTTGTTCATATGCGCTAAGCAACGCTTGTTTAATTTAAAATATTACCTTCTATGCGGCCGCTTATTAAATCGAGAGATGGCAAGTCGTCGGCTTCAGCCCCCATGCCACGAAAGTGCTGGGTGTTCGGATAAACTTGAGCACTCTTGTTCCCATTTTGGGTCCATCTAGGAGGCGCCAACACAACGAACAAGGCAACAGTGCTTGAACACTCTCACTTAGCCATAGAATTTATAATTTTAAATTTCGCGAAGCCCCTAGTATTCGAAGACCAATTGGGGCGCCATCCACGCCTTCATCGGACATAATCTGAACTTCGTCAAGCGGCGAGGTCTTTATGACCCGAAGGACCTCTCAACAGCGACCAGTCTCTCGCTTTATCATGCCGGCCGTTTTAGCTTTCCATCGAGGCGTTAACCTGCTCAACCGGGCGCAATCGCAGTGGTTCTCCTGCTACCTTAGCCGATAGAACGAAACGTAAGGTGCCGAACATGGGAGCCGGCAAACCCAACTATTGACCCAAGGCATGATTCGAGCTGATTCATATAATTTATAAGTTCGGGTGCAGACTTGTGAAAGTGTGCGGACTTTATCACACCATAAAGCGGAGGACATAAGCCCTCGGTATGTTTGGTCAGCATCAAGATGCACGGTGCAACATGTCGTAAATGAACATATATATATATATAAAGTAATGCAATTATAGGCAAAAAGTGCTACATTTTATTCGAGAAGATATGCTATCGCAATGAATGATACAAATAGTGCGGAAAGCAAGGGATTGACGATTTAATTAAAGGCGCTCTCTCCGTGGGTAGGCCGCGAATGTTGTATTTTAACAAATTTAATGCTCGTGATGGAGACCACCTGAGTGTTCGCCGCGCCTTTGTCCTTCCCTCGGCTGTTGCATCATGAGTTCGGGAGGTTCGCCACGGACTGAGTTCTGTAAAAAGAGAAAATAAAAGAAAGAAAAAGAGGGACACACTTGGGAGCCCCCGTGTGGTCGAACCGCACTGGTCTGCTGTGGTTGTGCCCTTCCCCTATGCCCATGGTATCTCCGTATGAATTATGTACGCAGAGTTTTTCTGCAATTTTGCGAGGGTCTGGGTTAGCCAGATTGTTACGCTGCGGCACGGAACGCGCTGTGGTCTTGGCTGATGTTGCTCGGCGCGCTTTGGTCGTGTCCGGTCGCTTAACGGCCAACTCGAGAATTGCCTTAAAAGGCTGCTCAGCATTTCCGCCGCGAGAGCCGCTGTATGTTCCTCCGCTCGAGGGAGCGCCCGTGTTTCCATTGACCGTGATGACTCCACGAGGGCCTCGCATCTTGAGCTTAAGGTATGTATACGCGGCACCGCTGCTGAATTTTGTAAACGCGTTCGTCCGAGCAGAGCGTGATAGCCGCCGCGAACGGGACTATGTCAAGATTAACTCTCGCTCGAAATTATCCGGGATCCAAGACCACTTCCAGTAATCGAGCCTCGTATAATTGGCCTCGACACCGGTATGACGCCTTTGAAGGTCGCCATTGTAGGTTTAATCTTGAAGGGTCTATGCCCATCTTGGCGACCGTATCCCGATAAAGCAGGTTCAGCATCGCCGCCGCCCATCGACTCTCGTGAGGTGAAATCCATCAACGATTGGGTCTAAAATCATCGCGCGAATCCGCCATGGCGGATATCGGTCGGATGGTCTCTTCGATCGAAAGTGATCGGGCAAGAGGACCATGGGTTGAATTTTGGGGCGATCGGCTCCATCGCAGATACGCCCCTTTAGTGCACGCTCGCCCTCTTGGGAATATGCATGGCGATATCATGTTTACCGTCCAACTTGAGGGGGAATCCTTTGTCCTCTCGTTGTTCGGGCGGCCGGTCTCTTCCTCGCCATCATTGTGTAGCCCCTTGTCACTGTTTTTGGCGACACTTTGCTCGCTCGCTTGAATACACAACAATCTCGCTGGTATGGTTAGCTGGCTTTTCGGGGTTCCATGTATTTGACAAGAGCGGTCGAGTATTCGGTCCAAATTGACGGGCTCGAGTGGTTCTTTTGAATGGCTTCTTCCGCTGACTGGTTTGAGCCTCGAATCCGCGCTGACTGCCGATCCTCATTGCCGCCGCCAGCACGCGGCGCTTGTTTTGTTTCGACGCGAACCTGCCATTGCGGTCCTTGGTATCCGGACTGCCAGCGCTTTTGCTGAGGTTGTTATCGCGAAGCGAGCCAGTTATCCTCTCCCGCATGTAAGCGGGTCATGAGGGAAGTGAGGGCTGCCATGGATTTCGCTTCTCCTGCCCTAGGTGCCGGGCCAGCCACTGTCATGATGTTATGTTTGAAGGCAGCGAGTGCCTCTACATCCGGACAATGACGATTTGATTTTTCTTTGTTAAGAACCGTGGTCTGAATTGCCTCGCCGATTCGTTCTGCTGCTGGATTATGTGGCTTAGGTCATTCAAGGTTCGTGGTCGCATATACGCGCTCCTCGAAGTTGTCGAGGAATGCGGCTTCCGTGTCTTCCCAACATCCAATTGACTTCACGGCAGGCTGTTAAGCCAATGCCGAGCTGGTCCTTTAAGCTTGAGCGAGATATTTGATGACGGAAGATTGCCGCCGCGGGCCATGTGTATATGGAGGAGATAATCTCAATCCGCACCGCTGGGTCTGCATAGCCATCGAGGATTCGATATTAACGGGTTTGAACCCTTCAGGATTTGATGATCCATTACTTCGCCGCGAAGCATAGTGGGTGTGCGCGCCTCAGATTGAGCAATATCGCGACGTAGCTCGAGAGAGCGTTGTTCGCTGTGTTCGCCCCGCCAAGTAGTTGTATCCGTGCGCCGGTATTCGACGGGTCGTCGGGCCCACGTGATCCATAGATAGATCTGGATTGTCTTGCCTTGTCCTCCAATATATCTCGAAGTCCGCGCGCCTCCCGTGGCTTCCTGCTTTAGAGCGATGCCGGGTACGGCTTTGGTGGTGGGCTTGCACGCCTCTATCGCAGCCACGAGGTAGTTGGTCCGCCAGACAGCGCCGGTGATGCTGCCTCCTCTAATCGGGGAGCAACTTATGCTTTGGGTAACTTTTGAGGGGCGCTCGAGTTCACATTTTCGCCGCGAGGACCTCGGTCCATCCGTCGGCCAAGAGGTCTTGATCAGCTTGAAGTCGTTGTTGCTTTTTCTTTAGGCTGTTTGTCGTGGCTATTAGCCCGCCTCAAACGCTCTTGTTCGACGGGATCCTCAGCACGACGACTCGGCTGCCGCCGAGGCTTGCCTCGCCTCCGGAGGGAGGTAAGTAATTGTCATCCTCGACCTTCTTCGCCGCCGCCTCTCCCGAGGGCTTGCTTCGCCTCCTTCGCTACCGGATCGTGCTGGAGGGAGTTGTCTTCGCACTTTCTCGGGTATTATTATCTCCTGTGCCGAATTCCATTCTTGCCGTGGCGGATTTAGAGCGGCGCCACGACGCCGGGCGCTGGGCTGTTTTTTAAGGAATCGGCCTCCGCTGCTTCTTCGCCGCCCCCATCTTTTGGGGTGTCCACCATGTATATGTCGATGATGAGGTTGTCTTCCAAAGTCTCGTAGGCACCGGTTCTGGTAGTCTCCGCATCGCCGCCCATACCGCCGATGTCTTCGGAGTCGAGTCGAGTATGTCGGTTAAATTGTCGACGGTGGCTACGGGCGGGTGGTGGTGGATCTGAATTTCTTCGCCATCCGCTGCTTCTAACCGCCCCGGCCGTAGTTCGCCAGGCTCTCCGGATAGCGAGAGATGCTTCAATGAATTTATGATATCGCCAAGGGCGAAAAGCCGAAAGATGTCCGCGCGGTGAATTCCATGATCGGGCGCCCAATCGGATTCGACCGCAGGGGCGCAAGAGGTTCGGAGTCCGCAGGAGTCCGCACCTTGGAGTCATGGGCTTTACGGGACAAGGTAAGTGTTCGCCCCATCTCCGTAGGAATTGCGCTCCCGAGGCGGTGTCCAACCATCCGCCCTGATTCGAGGGATCGGGTCCGGACTATGAGTCGGAGCGGATCCGGTGCGGCTCCAAGGTGCCGTCCGCGGCAGAGTTAGGTTATGCCTTATCGTGACAGCCGCAGGCGCCGCCGGGTTGTGGCTCGATCCATCGAGGATCAAGTCCTCGCGATATCGGCCGTGAAGTTTAGGCTTCCAAACCTAACTCGACGGCCAGGGCGAAGCTTGATCTGCCTCTAGATGGCCAAGGAGTTGGCCCAAGCAGCGCGGTCACCAATACGTAAGATCTGTCCGGGAGGAAGGTCTCACCCAAGACTGCGCTGTTGTTGATTGAAGAGGCCATCGTTTATCGGTGACGGCATACGCAGGAACTCTCAATGAAAGCACCAATGTCGGTGTCAAACCGCGGATCTCGGTAGGGGGTCCCGAATCGTGCGCCTAGGCGGATGGTAACAGAGACAGGGACACGATGTTTACCTGTGTTCGCCCTCTCGATGGAGGTAAAACCTCACGCCCCGCTTGATTGATATTGATATTGTGGATGTTTACAAGAGGATCTACCACGAGATCAAGCAGGCTAAACCCTAGAAGCTAGCCTATGGTATGATTGTAAGGGTTGTTGTGATTGTTGTCCCACGGACTAAAGCCATCCGGTTTATATAGACACCGGAGAGGGATAGGGTTACATAGAGTCGGTTACAATGGTAGGAGATCTACATATCCAGACGCCAAGCTTGCCTTCCACGCCAAGGAAAGTCCCATCCGACACGGGTGAAGTCTTCAATCTTGTATCTTCATAGTCTTGGAGTCCGTCGATGATGATAGTCCGCAAATGATAGTTCGGTCGATGATGGTAGTCC
The DNA here is from genome assembly GCA_021605205.1 of Aegilops longissima. Taxonomy (NCBI): domain Eukaryota; kingdom Viridiplantae; phylum Streptophyta; class Magnoliopsida; order Poales; family Poaceae; genus Aegilops; species Aegilops longissima. The sequence continues at coordinate 23,878 of JAHIAM010006096.1, read as the reverse complement.
GCTATCCTGACACCCCCAATCCAGACTCCTCAACCGTGAAGAGATTGACAACCCCTAATCGCGTTGGTTGCGAGTAGCTATCATTTTGTGCGGGTACGAGGGACTTGCGCGTGGCCTCCTACTGGATTGATACCTTGGTTCTCAAAAGCTGAGGGAAATACTTACGCTACTGTGTTGCATCATCCTCTCCTCTTCGGGGTAAACCAACGCAAGCTCAAGACGTAGCACTTACCAAATTGTTTGTACGTGGTTGCACATGGGTCATCCAAACAACCGCTTATGCTGAAGGGATGCACAAACTCCTGCACCGCAGATTTTCCTCGACTTAAGGGGAAGACCATAGCTCTCACTTTGCATACGGATGTTCTATCTAGAATGTTTGCGATCAAGAGCTGCAGAAATCCTGCTCAGCACATTTTCTCTTGGCTTCCTGGGGAAGCTGTTGGTTTGCATACAGGTGTTCTAACTAAAAGATTTGCGATCAAGAGCTGCACAAGTCCTGCTAGGCACATTTTCCCTTGGCTTCTTAGGGAAATTGTCGGCTTTGCATACAGGTGTTCTAACTAAAACGTTTGTGATGAGTGTTTTATATTTAAAAACCATATTAAACTGCGGCTTGGGCACCATTAATGTAGAGGATGCGAGCAAGGCGGGCAGCCATGGAAGTCAAAGGGCTCACTTCCCGGTGAGCCTGCGTGGCGTACAACTCGCACGCTTCCCGGTGAGCCTCCGCATTGGATTACAGCTCGCACGCCTTCCGTTTAGTCAAGCACCCAAGCACCTGTCCGCACGGCACCTCCTGGTCATTAAAAGAGCGAGGAGTGGCGTCACGTGAATAGTTAGCAGAACGCACACAATTTAAATTATACAAAACGTTTGAGATGTTACAGTGGCAGCTATTTGTTTCAAAATGCCTTTGTTGGCTGTTATTCGAGTGCGCCTTCTCTCAAAATGGACACGAAAAATACCACAGCATGTCGGGTGCCATTCCATTATAGCATGCCAAGTTTCATGAATTTCGATTTAGTTTTGATTTACTAGAATTTAAAACAAAGTATCTCAACGCTTTTGCCAAGAATCATGTGGCACCCCGATCCGCATGGAGCAGAGGCCTTCGACGCCAAATGTGATAACACCGACACACGACATGTGTCCATAATACAGCATTCCAGTACAAGAATATTCATCAAATACATGTATACTTAGATTACATCATTGATGAATACAATTATCCGCATAGCCCTAAGGCTATCAAATGACAGCTGAAGTCTGAATGAATGGCGTAATTCTTGGTTTGGCAGCATAACAACTCCGCCGGGCTCCACAACTCACAGGATCGGCAAGGTTACGCCCCAGCACGCATTTAATCAAGCGTAACAATACGGGTACGACTTACAGAATCGGCATGACACGCCAAAGTCAAGACATTGAATGTACTTGCAAGACAACCAAATACATAGCATCCAAACAAGGAAGACAAAGCAAGAACCGAAGCGATGCAACGGCCTATCTCATGTCAATTACTAACATGGCATGATAAAGATCAACTAAGCATGAACAAAAATCATAGCATCTACTAACATGGCAATAACGTGGCATATCAGATCATGCTTCTAACATGGCAAAGGCAAAACATAGCATATCATCTCAATCATGGCATAATTTAACGTACCGATCAAAGCATGGCATGGCATCATGAAATTATGCTGAAAATAAACGACCACTAATATCCAATGCAGACATAGCATGTTAACCTTATGCAATCATCTATTGTTCTGCCTTGGTTTTTAAATGCAACATATTACTCATGCAATGCCACCAAACTTGTGCACCGAGTCCCTCAGACTCGCTTACCAACGGGTTGTCTCACAACCGAACAGTGATCTTTCCGGTGATCACAACCATGACCAACACTTGGTCTCCAACACTCACCGAGACCTTGTCTCGTGATCATATCAAAATATTGTCGTGACTTCTCACGACTATCTCATAGTCCAAGTCACCATATTTTTGTTATCACATATTTAGTTACCAACTTAATTATTTTGGTTTATCCTCCATTTCACCAAGACCCGATAGTGGGACCTACTACGAACTGTTATATCGATAGACTTTATATACACTCTCCAGAGGTAGCACACTGCACTCCACACCACGGAACCCATGGCCTCGCTATCCCATTCGGTGGACCAACGGCATTCCGATTTAAACCGACCTATCGCCATGACACTCTCCCGCCACTCCACCCACTCCCAACTGGCTAGTCCTCGTGGCCCCGTTCACTAAAGACACACCACCACCATTATGGCTAAAACGTTCTTCACGGGACCGTACCAAAATTTAATCGTTGGGGAACGTAGTAATTTCAAAAATTCCTACGCACACGCAAGATCATGGTGATGCATAGCAACGAGGGGAGAGTGTTGTCTATGTACCCTCAGAGACCGAAGCGGAAGCATTAGCACAACGCTGTTGATGTAGTCAGACGCCTTCACGATCCGACCGATCAAGTACCAACGCACGACACCTCCGAGTTCAGCACACGCTCAGCCCGATGACGCCCCTCGAACTCCGATCCAGCCGAGTGTTGAGGGAGAGTTTCACAAGACGACGGCAGGACGATGTTGATGTTCTATCGACGCAGGCTTCGCCAAGCACCGCCACAGATATCGAGGTGGACTATGGTGGAGGGGGGCACCGCACACGGCTAAGAGATCAATGATCAATTGTTGTGTTCTAGGGTGCCCCTGCCCCCGTGATATAAAGGAGCAAGGGGGAGGTGCGGCGGCCAAGGAGGAGGCGCACAGAGGAGTCCTACTCCTACCAGAGTAGGACTCGCCCCTTTTCCATGTTGGACTAGGAGAGAGAGGGGAAAGAGGTGGAGGAGGAAGGAAAGGGGGCGCCGCCTCTCTCCTTGTCCTATTCGACTAGGGGAGGGCCCCGCTGCCCTACCCCTCGCCGCCTCCTCTCTTCCACCAAGGCCCAGAAGGCCTATTGTTGTTAGGCACCGTGGCGCTATGGTCGCGTCTGCTGACGCGCTTCTCGCCGCATCCGTCGGGCGTGTTTCGCTTGTGGATAACTTTTTCCTTGCGCTACCAACTTCTATATGCATATATATATGATTGCTCGCCGCTGAGGCGATCATGAGCGCTGTGCTCGCTGCCCTCCGCCGCTTCTCGCCAGCTGTTGGGCGTGCTCGTGATCACGCTGGGGCCCCATATGCATGCGGTTGCGCCGCAAGCGTTACGCCGATGCAGTTATGTGCGGCACGATGGAGTTACGCTGCAAATTAGAACTGCCATCGTGGCTCGCCGATATTCCTGGCCATCCGCTTCCCTTTAATTCCTCGCAGCCATTATAACCTTAGTCTCTTCAACCTTCCGATCGCACTTCACAATGTAACAAGCACACCCACGACGATACATAGATAAGGGATGTCCAGCGCGCCTAGTGGAGTTCGGCGAGCATAGATTGGAGACCCACGCATGGAGATTTAATCTCTCGGTGGTGTACACCATCGATCCGCCTTGGTGGATTTACTACATCAACAACGCTGAGCAGTTTCTTGATCGAGACAAGTACAAGGTGGTCGGCATCAATCTCTAGTACACCACCGGTCGTCCCGGCATAGATCAGAAGGTTACCATCGCCCAGTTGTTAATTATTGGGTCTAGCACCAAGGCAGCCGATCCTCCATGCCGGATACTAGTCGGGTGATCCCTGCGATCGAAAGTGATCGGGCAGGCCAACCAAGGGTTGAACTTGGGGTGACGGGCTTCACGGTGCATTCGCCTCGAGTGCGATTTGCTCCTCCTTCTTCGCATGCGGAACCATGTTCACTGCTTTGACCTCCGTGGGAATTTTTTCTGTCCCCAGTGTTTTGTTGGCGAGGCTCATCTCGCCTTCACTTGGCGCCTCCTCCCTTGTGTTCGGCGCTTAGCTTGCCAATTTGTTTGAAGACCCAACATTCTCTCGCTGGTGGATTTGCAGGTTTGTTTGGAGGTGCCGTGAATCTGACATAACTGTCTAGAATCTTGTTTAGGCTGGACAGCCCATCTCGCTGCTTTTGAAAGGCTTTTTTCCGCTGACCGGTCGAGATCCCCTCGCCGCTGCTACCGTCGTGTTGTTTGGGCCGCTTTTTGTTTTTTTTGGCGCTTTGCTTTTATTGAGTCGTGGTTTTCCATTGCCATCCCTGACTTCGATGTGCTCGGTCAGCCGGTGCCGCCACGGGTCATAAGGCTTGTTAGGGCTGCCATTGTCCTCGGTTTTTCTTGGCCGAGGTGTCTGGCGAGCCATTCGTCTCGGACACTATGTTTGAAAGCCACTAAGGCTTCGGCGTCCGGGCAGTCGACAATTTGATTCTTCTTAGTGAGGAACCTGTTCCAAAGATTTTGGGCTAACTCTCCGGGCTGTTGAGTTATATGACTTAAATCGTCTGCATCCGTAGGTCAGACATAAGTCCCTTGAAAATTAGCCCTAAAAGCATCCTCAAGCTCTTCCCAACTCCCAATTGAGTTTTCGGGGCGGCTTTTCAGCCAATGCCGAGCTGGTCCTTTCAACTTGAGGGGCAAGTATTTGATGGCATGGAGATCATCTCCGCGAGCCATATGGATATGAAGGATAAGTCATCAACCTGCACTCCTGTGGTCTCGCTGTCCGTCAGACGCCTCTATGTTCACAGTGGTTGAATCCTCCGGGAATTCGTGATCCAAAGACCTCATTGGTGAAGCATAGGTGCGCTGCACCCCGTATTTGGATGTGCTCATGCATGCTCGACGGTTGTAGTGTTCAGTTTTGATTCTACGCTGGAGCGGGCTTCCTAGATCCATAGATGGACCTGGTCATACCAGCTTTTTGATGCAAGTCCCCACGTGAATCGTGTGCTGACTTATGTGCGACATTGTTAGCGGCCCTATTGCAGCCACGGGGTGGTCGATCCGACTGATCGGCCGTTTTATTTTTTGGCTGATAGGTTCTAAAGCCTCTTCATCGATTCAGCAGCAATGGGCGCTTTGATAGCTCTTTGTGTGGCGACTACCACCATACTTTTCTTCGTTTGAGCACTTTGTTCCATCTACTATTGAGTGTATTTCGCGTGGCCTTAAGCCTTTGCTTCGCTTTTTAGACTTTGCGGTGGCAATAAGCCTCTATGGAGATTCTCTTGCTCCATGTGCTCATCCGAGATGATGTGCATCATCGTCTGACTATTCTCTCTCCCGAGGCAGGTTGATTATCTTTACCTCGACTTCGCCTGCGGATCGGACAGCTGCTCCGCATTATGTTCGCCGTCCACCGGTTCATCCTTCTCGTCACTGGTCCATGTGGTTGTCGCTTCCTTTGAGTCGACCGGGTATTATTCTTTCCTCGCGCCGTTATCGCTGTTTTTGCCGAGGCGGATTTGGAGCGCGCCACGCCGTTGCTTTGGTTGCTTTTTCGAGTGAACTATCCTTCGCTGCATCCTTCCGCCTCGTCATTGTTTTGGGTATATCCACCATATATGTATCGTGGTGACGGCGGCTGTCCAAAGACCGTGGGTGGTGGTTCTCTCGCTCCTCTCCCGCATCGCCGCCCATCCCGTAGATGTTTTCGTAGTCGAAATCAAGCATGTCGGTTAAATCGCTGATAAAGTGGCTATTAAGGGTGGTGGGTGGGGAACGACTTTTCATCGTCCGCTTCCCACTCGCCGCGACACAGCTTCAGCCAAGGGCCTCCCGACAAGGAGAGAGACCTTACGATTTAGCACATCGCCCATGGGCGAAAGTGTCAAAGATATACACGGAGGAAAACTCCATGATCGGTGCCCAATCGATCCGATAGGCACCGACGCAGCGGTTCGGAGCTCTGGCTAGGGACGAATCCAAGGATCCGTATCCGTGGTCTCGTGAGGAAGAGAAATCGGTATTCGCCCAATTGCCGCTGAGTGTGCGGCCTCCGTGGCGGGTCCATCCACCCGCCCTCGGATGGCGCGATCTGCCCGGATCAAGGGCCAGACGGCATGTGGGTGATCTTCCAACACTTTCCATCGGCAGAGCTAAGTCATGCTCGTCCGACAAGACGGGCGACTGACATGGGCTCAACCGTCAAGATCGAGTCTCCGCGACGCCGGTAGTATAGTTTGTTTCAAACCTGACTCGACGGTCGGGGCGAGCTCTCGATTCGCTCCAGATGGCTGCTGAAGTTGGCCCAAAGGCGGCCGCCGAATACGAAGATCTGTCCGGGGGGAGGGGGGATCTCACCCTGGACCGCATTGTTGCCGATGATCGAAGAAGCCATCAAGCCTTATGGTGATGGCACAGTGGAACTCAATGAAAGCACCAATGTCGGTGTCAAAACCAGCGGATCTCGTAGGGGGTCCCGAATCAGCGCCTAAGGCGGATGGTAACAGGAGGCGGGGACACAATGTTTACCTGTGTTCGGCCCTCTCGATGGAGGTAATACCTACTTCCTGCTTGATTGATCTTGATGATATGAGTATTACATGAGTTGATCTACCACGAGATCGTAGAGGCTAAACCCTAGAAGCTAGCCTATGATTATGATTATTCTTGTCCTACGGACTAAACCCTCCTGTTTATATAGACACCGTAGGGGGCTAGGGTTACGCAGAGTCGGTTACAAGGGAGGAGATCTACAGATCCGAATTTCCAAGCTTGCCTTCCACGCCAAGGAGAGTCCCATCCGGACATGGGACGAAGTCTTCAATCTTGTATCTTCATAGTCCAACAGTCCGGCTGTCCGAGGACCCCCTAATCCAGGACTCCCTCATACACGTCGCTCATCCGGTCTTGGCCTGAGACGAGATACGCGTGGCTACTATCAGGATGTCGGCACGCCGGGAGGTCTTGCTGGACTTGTTTTACCATTGTCGAAATGTCTTGTGAACTGGGATTCCGAGCTTGATCGGGTTGTTCGGGAGGAGGATTTTCTCCATTGATCGTGAGAGCTTGTCATGGGCTGTTGGGACACCCCTTGCTGTGGCTTGATCTTTCAAAGCCGTGCTCGCAGTTATGTGGAAGATGGGAGTTTTTAATATCCGCTGTAGAGAACTTGACATCGATTCAACTAAAATACACCAATCGCATGCGTAATCGCGTGACTGCCTCTTTTCGTGAGTTCAAGAAGAGAACACGGTGGGGTTATGTTTGACTCATAAGTAGTTCAAGATCACTTATTGATCATTGCTAGTTTGCGACTGTTTGCGTAGTTTCTCATCTTACTCTTGTACTCGTAAGTTTTTTTTGAGGTGTAACTAGGGTTTTATTCATCAACCAATACTGACGAGTACAAATGATGTCTGGTATGTTCCCTAGCCACACATGTCGACCAATAGGGAGTGTCGAGGATGCCTTTGCCAAGCATTACAAAAAAATACACTTTCGTGATGATACGTGTTTGTCATAGTAGGTCATGTTTTCTTTCATGCATGTACATCCATGACGATTTTTTGACAGAATCAAGATAGTCGTTCATGTGCTGTCGTAGAAGTGTTCCATGACATTATCAAAATTATCTTCACAGAAGTGTTCACTTCCATGACGGTAAATGCCGGCCATGGTAGTGCTTTCGCTAAGGGTGATCGACACGCGGCATCGACCGTAACGGTTCTCCGTTGTTTATCGGGTCCGCTTTGGATCCGATAACTCGCTAATGCCACGCACTCAATGCCGATTTTCCATGTGTAAATTTCATTGGCCAATGGAACCACGTGTCATCAGGTTGGCACAAGTGTCACTCATCTAATGGGCGAGATGCGCCTATGATATGTCGACACGCGACCAGCCCAACAAAGGCCCATTCGTTAAAAGGCCGGCTCGCAAAATAAGCGGTCGCCCATTAGCGGCCTACTTGAGTCGTGCCCATTTACAAGCACAGCCCATATTAGTTACACGTAATCGCCCATCAAAGGCCCATTCTAGATTTGACAATTTCCAGCCCATCGCCGCTTTTAGCCTGTTAACGGCCTCACACGCCTTTTGGGCCTATTATGCCCGAGCTTCTTTTCGCCCGTTAGCAGCCCATCGCCGCCTCCAGCCCGCTAATGGCCTAGAACGCCTTTTCGCCTTTTCTCGCCCATTCTGCAGCTTAGCCACCCAGCCCGTTGTGACTTTAGGCCTGCCCTCGCCCATTCGCAAATGGGCCAACACCTAGTCCATTTTGTGTCTCGGCCTGTTAATGGCCCGCATAATAGTTGGGCCTTTACTTAGGTCCATTAGGGCCCACGCCCGTTAGGGCATCATTTCAGCCCAACGCGACTTTTGGCCTGTTAAAAGCCTAGTTTGCAAATTGGGCCTCCTCTGCCCCATAACACTTTAGGCCTCTTACTGGCCCGTAAAGTAAAAGGGCCGAGACAAAATTGACATCTATTTCGGCCCGCTAGAGGCTCGCGGGCCATTTCCATTTATACGACCCTATCGAGCTTTTAGCCTGTTAACGGCCTGCTAAGAGCCGTTGTTACGGTGGTCCACATCATTTGGGACCCACTTAATATTATTTTGACCAGCCCAATTAAGGCTCGCTTTGACTACACATGTTTGTTCATTTGTATGGCGTCTAGGAAATGTTTGGGCATGTTGGCCCTCGCTTCAATGATATAGCATATTCAAGAATTATCCTACTCTATACTATCGCCTCTAAAAACATACACTATACAATAAAAAGAATAAGGCATAGAAACACAAACACACACACACACACACAAACATACACACACACGCACAAGTGGGACCTGCTGAATTATTTCTTCGCCGTGACAGCTTTTAATTAGGTTCCACTGCATTTAACTTTTTTCTTAAGTAACTAATTGAGCTCAAGGACTTCAAAAATTTGTACAGAAGTTTTGTTTGGGCCTTTTCAAGCGTGTTGAATGTGGGCTGAGTAGCCATGCAAGGTTGTACTATACTACATGTGCCTTTTTTTCAACATCAAGCAATGCAATCGGGCCGATAGCCAGTACACAATCCGGTCAACTTGTTATTCTCCGCTCACTGGGCAGCAAATCTTTCCTAGGAGGGATGCATTAGGCTTAACAAGTAAATGAGCTTTAAGAAATAATAAATGGGATGTAATTATAAAACTAGGCAAGAATTATAAAAATGCACCAAACACGTAATTAGTTTAAAAATATATTATTTTTGGAATTTGAAAATTTTAATTTCATTACTTGTTGCGCGCGCAATATTTCGTTGGATTTTTATGTAATACAAATTTATTTTGAAGTTATATTTAATCTGACTGGAAATATCGGGATAAAAATATTTCGGATCCTATCAAAATGTGGGAAATTTTATTGAATTCTGTATTGAGCGGTTGGTTGAAATTATTAATCATTGTCCTAGCTAGAAAATGGGCTGTACTATTAACAAACTGTAATGGGTTGTAGTAAATTCCATTAGAATTCAAAAATGGGCTGTACATTCTTACAATCGCAAATCGGCTATATGTTCTCTGCCACACACTTGTGGGACTACTAAGTTGATGTGTCCCTAAAAAACAAAACTAACTTGACGCTGTATGCAAGGCTTTGTCAACTTATAGTCAACACACGGTTCTAGTAGAAGTGGCCGTTGGATGTCCATCCAACGATGTCGGCTTCTTCTTCAATCTCGGATATTCTTGCTTCACCGCGGCAAAAATGATTCCTCCCCGACATCCGGGTGCACCGCTTCGAGGTTGACCAGGGCCTACTGTTGACGCGTACATCAAGGGCTTTGTCAACTTAGTCAATATAAAAGATTCTAGCTGCAGGACCGACGATGTCCATCCAACGGCCGTCGTGCTTCTTCAACCTCTCGGTCTTCTTGCTCCACCGCCAAACTAGCGTGAGTTCGTGGCTGCTGGCTCCTGCCTCCTGTGTCCGGGCCAGGATGCCGTGGAGGCCTCACCGCCTTTACTACTCCCACCGCTGGCTAGGCCTCAAGCGACGACAGCCTCACACCAAAGCCGAACCAAGAACCTCAGATTCTCTCCGCTGGCATCCACTGCTGCATCTTCCCCAGCCCCGCGTTGTCCCCTTCCTAGGCCTCACCGTCATCCACCGCCTTGGTGCTCCCAGCGTGGCGTGGTCAATATGGTCAAGGAACGACTTCCATCGGAAGAGTACTGTACATGGAGAGGCTGACAGCTGGGTCCACGGCCGCAGCAAGGAAGTGCCTCCTTATTACGCGCAAAATAATGATTCCTCCACTTGGCAGCAGAGGCCCACCGGACGGGTCACCATATTTCACAAAAAAACGTTTCCCCCTGACTGCTGGGACCCACTAGCTACATCTTTGCACGCAAGGAAGTGCGTTCATATTACGGGCAAAAAATGATTCGCCCCCTGACTGCTGGGACCCACCAGCTACATCTTCGCACGCAAGGAAGTGCCTCGATACCGGACCCACCTGGTCAAGCGCACGAAGCGCTGTCATTCTGGTCGCGAACGCGTACGTACATACCGTCGATCGCTTCGTCTCGCAGTTGCAGCGATGAACCGTGGCCATGTAATGAAGGGCACGGTCGTAGTAGAGGCGCCGCACATAGCATGTACACGCACGATAACCAGGTGCAAGAAAGAAAATACGCGACGCATATACATACGCGCGGGTCTCAACGCCATCACACATACATACGGCCAGGGCTCGTGTACATGGCTGGGTTGGAACGGAGAAACTGCATCGTCGTCGTGTTCATGGGGAGGCAACAGAATGCATCATGTTCATCGAGAGGCAACGGAATACGTCGTGTTCATCGGGAGCAAACCGGCTTGGATGGAACAGCCGATCGAAACGAGGCCTGACGTACCGCAAAACGGAGGAAACGGACTTGTGTTCGACCGGCCATGGTCGAAACGGGATCATGTTCATCGGGAGGGGTCTGGCGTACCGCAAAGCGGAGGAAACAGACTTCTGTTGGACCTCCTATGGTCGAAACAGGGTCCTGTTGATCGGGAGGGGTGTGGCATACCGCAAAACGGAGGAATGGACTTGTGTTGGAGCGCTACGGTTGAAACAGGGGTCCTATTCGTTGGGAGGGGTTTGGCATACCGTAAAACGGGACTCCACGGGATACTGTTCATATCCACCGTCGACTGCCTCCACGGACTACTGTTCATCCACCGTCGACCTCCTCCACCTCCACCGCGATCGCTCATCCACGGCCCTGCTCATCCAGCCTCCACCACTCCTCCACCAGCCATCGCTCAACCAGCCCTTCCACGAGGTCCTGCTCAACCACCCTCCACGGACTATCGCTCATCCAGCCCTCGACCATCTAATCGCTCAACCAGCCATTCACGGGTCCCGTTCATCTAGCCTCCACGGGTCCTATTCATCCACCCCCAACCGCCCGACCGATCGGGGTCCTATTCATCCAAATGGCAACACCACGGGTCCTGCTCATCCAACCCCCACCAGAACTGTTCATCCAAACCCCAACAAAGCTCACTATTCATCAAGAGGCAAAGGTTTGATCGGCTTCGCTTAGCGCAGAGTGAAGGAATCTCTCGATCGGGTTAAGTTAACACCGCCAATCGGTCGCCGGGTTCAAGAACGATAGCATGCAAAGGTAATCGCTGATTCAAGAGGGCTAACGCCGCCGGGTTCGCTTAGAGCCCAACGCCACACCCACGCTGCAGACGTATATGAGAGAAACGCGCATCGCCGCCCCGACCACCCACCATAACCGAACTCGCCGATATTTTCCTCGCCTCGCTTCTACCACGGTTTTATCCGCTATGGACGGCCCAAAGAATGTCATGCAGCTGCGCCCCGCCCACCCAGACGTAAAAGCCCATTTTCTGTCATGATTTTTTGTCATAGAAGTAGGAGCCCACCACATCTATGATGATACCAGGTTTTCTCACAATTATCGTCATAGAAGTGCCATAAGCATGACAATTTTTTTTGTTCGGCCCAAAATGTCACGGATGTGTCTTTTTTTGTAGTGAAGGCATGAGCCTCACAATTTTCAAAATGAAATCTAACTTTAACAAAGTCTAAAGTTCTAACTTTACGCTCATCAATAAAAAAAGCATAAGAAGATGATTGCGCAGCACCATTGATGTCCGAGACGACTTGCAAGCAGTCCGAAGCTATTATCACATGTGATAGAAGGAGATCTTGAGCAAGAGCTAGTGCCTCATTGCATGATTGGGCTTCCAGACTTGCAGCATCCACTAGACCTTCAAACACCACCGCCGATGCACCAATGAAGCTTCCATTTTTGTCCCTGCATATAGCAGAACAAGCTCCCATTCTCCCTGACCTGGACATAGCGCCATCAACATTTATCTTCGCCGCATCTTCTCCAGGTGGAATCCACCTGCGGCCTCTTGGCTTTGCCTCGCTAGCATGTCCTGTGGAATCCCGCTTTGATGCTATCTCAAGGTCCTGTAGATACCTGTTAACAAATCACACGGTAGATAATGGGCTCCGGAATTCATCGTCATGGATCGCCCTTCTCCGTGCCCACCATATTGCCCACATAGTGATAAGAACCCTAGTGAGATCCTGTTGATTCATTGATTCAAAGAGCCAGAATATCCATAGTCGTGCATCATCACTTCTGTTGGAAATCAGATATTCCAATTTCCTCATTGCCTAGCGCCCACACGCGTCGTGCCATCCAGCACTCAAACAAAGAATGCCACCATGAGTCATATTCGTCCTCGCATAAACCACTCACAGGGGATGTGGCCATGTTGCATTCATGGAAAACTGATCCAAAGAGGGCGTGACATTTGTGCTAATCTCCAAACAAAACCTTGACCTTGAAGGAACTTTCACTTTCCATAGTAGAGACTAGGACCTGCTTTCACTTCGGCTGGCTCGAGTGGCTCAACCTATGCTCTAGCCAATCCTCACATTGTTGTTTGATTCCACCGATCATCCCATATGATGATATGATGTTGAAAATTCTCCGACGGTCATAATGCCATGCCCAAAAATCAAGTCAGAACAGAGAGCTTAAAGGAATGTTCGTAATAACATCCACATCCGCTTAACAAAGTTCTCGGTCAAGACATGTTTGTTCCATGATCCGTCATTGCATCAATGGGTTCTCGACACTAACTCGGGCGGATCGGCGTAAATAGGACACATAGGTCTTAACTTGTAGTTTCGCGGTAGCCGCTTGTCTTCCCAAATGCGCTCACAAGTAGCGACCCGACCAATGGATCAAGTCTTCGTGCTTTCGTGTCATCCTCGGATCGGTATGTCGACACACACAAGATCAAGAATTTATAACAGAGGTAAATCACATGTATAAAGTAACATAAATACTATTACCTCGATCCAAATATATAGCGGAAGCAACAAGGTTGTGGATTCCCATCAACACCAACGGCAAAGTTGAGTATAGGAAATCGTAACCCTAACGTATCACTTACTCGTCGTTCAAAATTTCGCAACATGAAAAGTTGCAGCCCAAAACGGGTCAAGACATGGAATATGCCGCAATGTAACACATAGAGAGTAATGAAAGAATAGGCTATACTACATGCATATATGGTTGGTGGAAAGCTCTATGGTTACGCTTTTTATGAAAAGCCAATTTTTCCCTACCGCAAAGGAATAAATTTATTTAACTATCATGGTGGTTGTTAAACATTGAGAACGGTTGATGATTCTCAATCCCAATTAAAAGTACTCATTAAACCCAAACAAATTATATTAAGTAACGTGATGAGATCAACAAGATATCCGTACTAGATACTCAAAATTGTCCATAACCGGGACACGGCTAACCATGATTAGTTTGTACACTCTACAGAGGTTTATGACTTTTCCCCACAAGACTCGATCGCCTCCGCTTGGTTTCTCGCACTACATGGTGTTTGAGAAACGGATGACCGAGACATAGTCTTCGTAAGCGCTTAGCACCTTACATGTGGGTAGACCGCATCAACCTACATCCCCTACATCCGCTAGTCTCGCCTGTAAGAGTTCGCACAACTTAGTCAACTACGCCAGAGCCCATAATGGCTTGTGGCTGCACACGGAAGTTTCTAGTTTGAATAATCTCATGATCCCTTTGGGCCTGGGTGGCGGTCCAAGAAACAGTAAACTCGTTCACCTGTGCCTTGACAGCAAGTCCTCGAATAGCCAGTGCCTCAATCCACCCAGATGTGTGTTTAAGTTGCCACCTTAGATAAACCATTAATTATCAATCTCACATCTGTCATGGATATTCACTTAAACCCAATCCACGCTCACTAGCATAGCATGGCGAATAAGCAAACGAGAAGTGACTCCCAAAGGTTCATAAGTAAAACAGTAATAGGTACTACCTCAATCTACTTCCCATCCCACAATTTAATTAGATCCTAACCATGCAAGTGTTTGAGGATTGATCTAATGCATAAAAACTGGGTAGTAGAAAAGATATGATCAAGTGTTACTTGCCTGCAAAGTTGATGAAGATGATTCGCACTCAAAACTCTTGATAGCTCTACTCACACACTCCGGTCAATCTATCGTAATCAAGCAATAGTAACCACACATAAGCAATCACCAAAAGATCGGAAAGAACGAAGAAAACAATTCGAAAACGCCAAACCAAATCAAATAACTCTTGCAGCAAAAAACAATTTCTAATAGTACCAAAATTATGTGAATTTGGCCTTATCAGAAAGTTTAGGTCAAGAGCTTCGATTAGCAAAAAGAATCAACTAAATCGGAGTTACGAAACTCAAGTTATGATCAAACGAAGTTCAAATACAAATCTGTTTGAATTCAAATTTTAAAACTTTCAAAAACATGTTTGAGTTGTATTATCGATAGAGGAGATCATAACGAAGAAGTGGGCGTTGGTTTCATGGATTCCGACTTATGAGTAAAAAGTTATGATCGCTTGAAGATTAGGGACTACGGATAGGTCCATGACGGAAATTAAAATAAAAAGAAAAATCTATCGCTTAACGCCGCTAAACAAAACCGAAAGAAAACCGCGAGAAAACCGATCTAGGGTTTCGAAAGGAAACCTAAACGAAAACCGATCTAGAAAACGGAACGGAAACCGATCTAGAAACGGACGCTACAAGGCAAGTACTCAAGAGGCGAGGGGCTCAAGTGGCGGCGAGGGCGGCGGCGGCAAGTGGCGGCGGCGGCGCTGGTGAGGGCGGCGGCGGTAAGTGGCGGCGGGGCGGCTGGTGAGGGCGGCGGCGAGGGCGGCGGCGGCGCTGCCTATGGCGGCGGCGGCACTGCTGCTGCTGCATGGAGGAGGAGAGGAGAGGAGAGTTGATTTGATGTGTTGGAGGGGGGTGCTTGGGTATTTATATTGGGGAGGGAAGGGTTTTGCTTGGGGTAGGGACAAGAAATAGATTAAGATTAGGAATCCTAGGAATAAAAAACGAATAACAAACGGATCAAATCCTACTAGGATTCGTAATAGAATAGGAAACTTGGGGCTCCTCGGCTCCCTAGGTGCGTATATATATATTCATCTCTTCTTCTTCGTCGTCGGTGGTTTGGGCCTTTGGCCCATATGCTTTTTTTTTTTTAAAAAAAAATTTTCCGATTTAAAGAAAAATAGTAAAACTAATAAGTAAATATATTATATAGGCATATAATATATCAAAATTTTCAGAAAAGAATTTCCTACAACATGAACATTATTCTAATGTCAATTAAAATCCACACAAATTCAAATAAAGCAAAGAATGTTATTGCTCTAATAAAATCCAACAAAATTATTTTGAAAATACCAAATGAATTCAAATAAATTTCTCTCCAATTTTCTCGATGTAGGGAATCATGTTACCCTATTTTCCATATATTTTATTTTTGGAGAAAAATAATTTGAATAAAACTCAAATAACTCCAAATTGAAAATAAATTCAAAAGAACTTTGAATTTATTTCTTTGAAACTCCCAACTCATATTTCATATGTTTTGAAGAAGTCATTTTATCTTCGCCGTGAAAATCATTGAGTTGCATAAAGTTTCAGAATTGGAAAATATTTTCCAAATGAAATTCAAATATTTTCAACACCCTTGTCATTTAAATAAATGGAAGAAGTCATGTCATCTTCTCTCCAGTGGTTTTGTGATGAAAAGAATTTGAATTCTCAAGATCATAAAAGCAAAATGAAAGTTTGGGAAAGTCCTTTATTCCTCTCATTTAACTTTCAAAAGTTTCAATTCACTCACTTTCACCAATCGATCAAACAATCAGCCAAAACTATCTATTTGTTTATAACATTCCAAAATTTAGAATTTTGGGATGTTACAAACCTACCACCTTTAAAAGGAATCTCGCCCCTAGATTTGGAGAGGCTAGCAAGAAAATGGTTAGGGTTTGGGGTCTTCTAAAAATCCATTGATCGCCTCCGGTCTCGGTGCTACCACCATTAGAAGCATTGTTACGGTTTCATCAAAACTCGATACTCCATCCTTATTGTCGATAAAGGTCGGTCTTCTCGTGATATTAAGGATAATTCCTTCTCTGGCTCTTCCGTAGTGGCATAACCTTTTCCTCAATTCCTTTGTCCTTTCCTCTTGGTAAGGTTATCCCAAATCGGGTCTTCTTAGTCGACGGTTTGGCGCCAATTCTAAACAAATATCGGTATCTCATGGTGGTCAACGATTTATGGTTTTCTTCTAGAAAACGGGTCTGGTTGAACTCACCGTATGACCTACGGTTGGCAACAAATGCCGTGTACAAGGGAAAAGAAATACCTATACCGCTCTAAGGTTTAAACAAGGTTTAATATCGCTGCCTTGCAACTATAGGTAAGTCACTCAGATTTACTATCCCATATAGCAAAGCTAATAATAAGAGTAAGTCGGTATGGTGATCAATCCATCCCGCACCCAAATCATTACCTTGCACATGGTTTAGCTTAATCTCGATTCTAACACTCGGTCATCCTCACAAGCATTGCAGAATTTCTCTTGTCGATTTAACCAAGTCCGGAAAATCCATTGATTCTGCAAGCCAAACAAACATCTATCGCTCCTTAACAACTCTCGTGTTTTATGTAAACTCCTATAGAATCGCTTGTTAATACAAGTCGAACTTCTTCCGTGGTTTTTCCTTCAGCAAGAGTGTGCTTGCTTCTTGGCAGGTCCTGGGCCCGTGGGTTATGGCCCATCTCATCACTTGCAATCCTTGAACACATCCTCGGGCAACCGATCGTTATCCCAACATCCAACTCCCCGCATACTTAAATCCATCCAATTGTACTGCTCTCTTTTCCTTATATTTGCACCAAACTAAGACGTGATTACTCGACTCATCATGGAATTTCCATTGATCCATATTTCCAACATCATATCTCCTTTATATCCAATAACACTTCATCTCTTCATCCTCGTGGGTTGTCCCACATACCGTGATAAAACTTATACTTATGAAATCCATACTCCACTTCGTGGAACCTCATTATCTTTTCCAGGTCAAGCGCCCCATAAGGAAATATTGGCCATCTCGCATGGCACTTCTTCAATCGGAAAACGTGAAACACATCATGAACTCCCGACAGTCCTTCGGTGACTTCAACTTGTTAGCCTATTCTCCCATACGCCCCAACACTCGGTATGGTCCTACAAATCTCGGGCTAACTTTCCTTAACTCCAAATCGCTTAACTCCTCGCAGAGGTGGCACACAAAGATATGCTCTGCTCCGATTTCATAGACTACCTCCTTGCATTTTTGAGTCCGCATAACTCTTCCGCTCGGACTGAGCTATCTTCGCCTATCTCGAATCAACTTAACATTCTCTTCTGACTCCTTGATCATATTTGGTCCAAACAACCGACGGTCTCCAACTTCATACCACATCAATGGTGTCCGCCCTTCTCCCATACAAAGCTTCAAAAGGGCCATCTTCAAACCGACTTGGTAGCTGTTGTTGTATGAGAAACTCCGCAGAAGGTAAATTATCATCCCTACTAGATCCATAATCTAGCGATACGTTCTCAACATGTCCTCCCAGATCTCGATTGACTCTCTCGGTCTATCCATCCAGTATGGATGAAAGGCTGATCAACTCTAGCCTAGTACCCAAAGTCCGTGCGGCTGATTCCAAAACTTTGAGGTAAACCGTTCCTCTATGATGGTCCTCGAACTCCATGCAGACGCATTTATCCTTGTCCAATATATCTTGGCCAACTTCGCACTCAGATTTCATCGATAAAGTGAGCCACTTTGGTCAAGCGAGTCAACTACTACCCAGATAGAATCATATCCCAATCGGGTTCGGGAAATCCGAAATGAAATCATGCCAAGCTTATCCCACTTCCATTCGGTATCGCATAGGCTGTAGTAATCCTGCTGCTTTCGATGCTCGCTTTTACTTTCTCCGCATGCATCACTTACGACTACATACTCCATAATATCCTTCTTCATACCAGTCCACCGTAAACACTCCTTCAAATCCAAATACATCTTGGTGTTTCTGTATAATCAAGTATGGTGAGTCATGAGCCTCAAGTATTAACTTCCGATCTTTGCATTATTGGGTATATGTACACCGTCCTCAAACCATAAGGTGTCGTGCTCATCCTTACGAAAACCTTTGGCCTTTCCTTTGCTCATCCTCCTGCTTTTACCTCAACAATATCTTTGTCATCCTTCCGAGCTTCACGGATCTTTCTCAACAATGTAGACCGAACTTCCATTGCTGCAACAAAACCTTTGGGAACAATCTCCAACCAAAGTTCCCTGAAAATCCTCGGCTAACTCCTTTGATAATCCTCCGATTATGAGGGTATTCGCCCTTATTTTCTTTATGGTTGTGTCCTATTTCTCCACAAAGCTTGCATGCACTTTCTCCATATCATTTCCATAAGGCTTCAACTTCGGGACACAAACCGAGACTTTAGCAAAGTCAACTTAAATTCTTCCCAAGTGGTTACTCCTGCCACATTGATGGTTTGGTACATCCTCCAATAGATAGCAGCACCTCTTTCAAAGCAATCAAGAGCATGCTGGGTCATATCTTTTCCGACTATCGGGTTATTCTTCATGTGATCCTCCATGTTCAATCCATCGGTCTGCTCCAATTGACTCATTGGTCCGAAATTACAAGCTCATCTCCATCCATCCTCTAATGGGTCCATGGGTTTGGGGTGGGATAAGAGAGATCAAGAGGATGCACACAATACAAACAATGGTTTTGAAAAGACAGATTTTATTGTGGCTGTCGAAAACATCAAACAAATGACAGCTCACAATCGTCGTGATCTAACGAGGTATATAACTCGGGTTTGGTCTTCTAAAGGTCAATAAATCTCAAAGTCATCAAACTCTTCCAATCTTGATCATGTCTCCGATGGCTCCTTCGATCATGCTTGTCCTTCTCAAGTTCTTTTGCCGATCATCTCTCTGACGCCAAGTCTCTCGCGACGCCCTTCAATATTTCGAGTTACGCTCCAACCGCCGTTTCAACATCCTTGACATGATCCATGATCCTACTGTCCTTCGCCATCACAAATCTCCAGATCTCGATGTTTTCCTCCTTTATCTTGTCTACTTTCAGCTTCGGGTCCCGAGTTCTTCACTAACCGCTTCCTTATCAAATATCGCTCGCAGATCCACCTTAAACTTCTTCATGTAATACTCCTGATCCCGGTGATACACCAGCTAAGGTTAAAACTCCAACGCTTGCGATAGATGCTCCATCAGCTTTCTACCATCCAATCCTTCCATGTATCTCAGATACTTAACTCCGCACGGTGACAATAGCATAAGCGGGCGATAACATCATGGATAGCGTGTTTCGCTTCTTGTCATTTCCATGAGCTATCATTCCATAGTTGACATCTCCCGCCTTAGGGCTTTCGACAAAGCTTTGAATTCTAATGCTCCATGTTCCATTTTTCTCCGATACACCTTGATCTCGTTATTGATAACTTCCATAGTCTGCCATGTTCCATAAGCGTAACCTTCCTAGGTCATACAACCGAATTTATTTGGAGCCTTCAAATCTCCCAGTCTTCTGAGTCTTCACCATTGTAGTTTCCGCTACACGGTAAAATCATCTTCATTCCAAATGGTCTTAGTTGTCCGATATCTTGTCTCCTTGGAGTGGTCTCATCACCAAATCTTCGAGTGGTCAAAAGGAAAAGGGTATGGTCTCACTAAAAGGAATATTTGAATAAGCTCAAGAGAAGAGAGGTAAAAGATCTTTTGAAAATGAAGTTGTAGAGAAAATCTTTCCTATGGGCTTATCAGCTTTAGGTCACGCCCTACACCAACATGTGCTCGATACCATCTTGTAGCGACCCGACCAATGGATCAAGTCTTCGTGCTTTCGTGTCATCCCCGGATCGGTATGTCGACACACAAAGATCAAGGATTTATAACAGAGGTAAATCACATGTATAAAGTAACGTAAATACTATTACCTCGATCCAAATATATAGCGGAAGCAATAAGGTTGTGGATTCCCATCAACACCAACGCAAAGTTGAGTATAGGAAATCGAACCCTAACGTATCACTTACTCGTCGTTCGAAATTCTGCAACATGAAAAGTTGCAGCCCGAAACGGGTCAAGACATGGAATATGCCGCAATGTAACACATAGAGAGTAATGAAAGAATAGGCTATACTACATGCATATATGGCTGGTGGAAAGCTCTATGGTTATAGTTTTATGTAAAAGCCAATTTTTCCCTACCGCAAAGGAATAAATTTATTTAACTATCATGGTGGTTGTTAAACATTGAGAATGGTTGATGATTCTCAATCCCAATTAAAAGTACTCATTAAACCCAAACAAATTATATTAAGTAACGGATGATATCAACAGGATATCCGTGTACTAGATACTCAAAATTGTCCATAATCGGGGACACGGCTAACCATGATTAGTTTGTACACTCTACAGAGGTTTATGACTTTTCCCCACAAGACTCGATCGCTTCCATTTGGTTTCTCGACTACATGGTGTTTGAGAAACGGATGACCGAGACATAGTCTTCGTAAGCGCTTAGCACCTTACATGTGGGTAGACCGTACCAACCTACATCCCCTACATCCGCTAGTCTCGCCCGTAAGAGTTCGCACAACTTAGTCAACTACGCCAGAGCCCATAATGGCTTGTGGCTGCACACGGAAGTTTCTAGTTTGAATAATCTCATGATCCCTTTGGGCCTGGGTGGCGGTCCAAGAAATACAGCAAATCCTGTTCACCTGTGTGCCTTGACAGCAAGTCCCGAATAGCCAGTGCCTCAATCCACCCGATGTGTGTTTAAGTTGCCACCTTAGATAAACCATTAATTATCAATCTCACATCTGTCATGGATATTCACTTAAACCCAATCCACGCTCACGAGCATAGCATGGCGTAATAAGCAAACGAGAAGTGACTCCCAAAGGTTCATAAGTAAAACATGTAATAGGTACTACCTCAATCTACTTCCCATCCCACAATTTAATTAGATCCTAACCATGCAAGTGTTTGAGGATTGATCTAATGCATAAAAACTGGGTAGTAGAAAGATATGATCAAGTGTTACTTGCCCGCAAAGTTGATGAAGATGATTCGCACTCAAAACTCTTGATAGCTCTACTCATCACACTCGGTCAATCTATCGTAATCAAGCAATAGTAACCACACATAAGCAATCACCAAAAGATCGGAAAGAACGAAGAAAACAATTCGAAAACGTAAAACCAAATCAAATAACTCTTGCAGCAAAAAACAATTTCTAACAGTACCAAAATTATGTGAATTTGGCCTTATCAGAAAGTTTAGGTCAAGAGCTTCGATTAGCAAAAGAATCAACTAAATCGGAGTTACGAAACTCAAGTTATGATTAAACGAAGTTCAAATACAAATCTGTTTGAATTCAAATTTTAAAACTTTCAAAACATGTTTGAGTTGTATTATCGGATAGAGGAGATCATAACGAAGAAGTGGGCATTGGTTTCATGGATTCCACTTACGAGTAAAAAGTTATGATCGCTTGAAGATTAGGGACTACGGTAGGTCCATGACGGAAATTAAAATAAAAGAAAATCTATCGAGCTTAACGCCGCTAAACAAAACCGGCGAGAAAATCGATCTAGGGTTTCGGAAAGGAAACCAAACGAAAACCGATCTAGAAAACGAAACGAAACCGATCTAGAAAACCGATCTAGAAAACGGACGCTGGGGCTAGTACCTCAAGAGGCGAGGGCTCCGGTGGCGGCGGGCGGCGGCGGCGGCAAGTGGCGGCGGCGGCGCTGGTGAGGGCGGCGCAAGGCAGGTGAGGGCGGCGGCGGCGCTGGTGAGGGCGGCGGCGAGGGCGGCGGCGTGGGCGGCAGTGGCGGCAAGGTGAGGGGCGGCGGCGAGGGCGGCGGCGGCATGGCTATGGCGGCGGCGGCATCACACTGCTGTCAAGGAGCAGAGGAGAGGAGAGTTGATTTGATGTGTTGGAGGGGGTGCTTGGGTATTTATATTGGGGAGGGAAGGGTTTTGCTTGGGGTAGGGGACTAGAAATAGATTAGGATTAGGAATCCTAGGAATAAAAAACGGAATAACAAACGGGATCAAATCCTACTAGGATTCGTAATAGAATAGGAAACTTGGGGCCCCTGCCCCCTAGGTGCGTATATGCGTATGGGTCCTTGGCCTTCGGCCGGTCGAGCTTTACGGCTTGGGCTTTGGCCTAAGGCGCCATGCCCTTTTTTTTTTTAAATTTTCCATTTAAAGAAAAATAGTAAAACTAATAAATAAATATATTATATAGGCATATAATATATCAAAATTTTCAGAAAAGAATTTCCTACAACATGAACATTATTCTAATGTCAATTAAAATCCACACAAATTCAAATAAAGCAAAGAATGCTATTGCTCTAATAAAATCCAACAAAAAATATTTTGAAAATACCAAAATGAATTCAAATAAATTTCTCTCCAATTTTCTGATGTAGGGAATCATGTTACCCTATTTTCCATATATTTTATTTTTGGAGAAAAATAATTTGAATAAAACTCAAATAACTCCAAATTGAAAATAAATTCGAAGAACTTTGAATTTATTTCTTTGAAACTCCCAACTCATATTTCATATGTTTTGAAGAAGTCATTTTATCTTCGCCGTGAAAATCATTGAGTTGCATAAAGTTTCAGAATTGGAAAATATTTTCCAAATGAAATTCAAATATTTTCAACACCCCTTGTCATTTAAATAAATGGAAGAAGTCATGTCATCTTCTCTCCGTGGTTTTGTGATGAAAAGAATTTGAATTCTCAAGATCATAAAAGCAAAATGGAAGTTTGGGAAAGTCCTTTATTCCTCTCATTTAACTTTCAAAAAGTGTCGAATTCACTCACTTTCAGTCAATCAATCAAACAATCAGCCAAAACTATCTATTTGTTTATAACATTCCAAAATTTAGAATTTTGGGATGTTACAGTCAGCCCCCGATCCAATTCTCTTTATCAGGCCCAAAGCAAGCACTTCTCTTCCCTCCATCAGTGAACGCCAACCCTGGGAAGGTTGAGCACCGAGACTTGCATACAGTATGTTCCTATGAGTGTAATATCATGCACGAAGAACTCGTGCATTCAAGGACTCCGGGTCTTGAAGTAATTGCCAGACTTGATGAGCAAGTAAAGCTAGGTTAAAAAGCTCTATGTCCCTGAATCCAATTCCTCCCATATTCTTTGGTTTACACATAGTTTTCCAAGAAACCCATGCCGGTTTTCTCTGGCCTTGCTTACTCCCCCACCAAAACTTCTGGATAAGGCTATTTATATGTTCAGTTTGGCCCCGGCAAAGCTTGAGGCATGACAATGAATATGTCGGGATGGATTGTGCAACCGATTTGATCAAGACTTCTTTCCAACCTGCTGATAAGCATTTCTCCATCCATCCTTGAACATGTTTCCAAATTATGTCCTTCAGAAATCTGAAACTTCCTTCCTTGTTCTTCCCTACATCCGTAGGAAGGTCTAAGTATTT
>JAHIAM010006095.1:0-119059 GCA_021605205.1 Aegilops longissima | reverse complement strand
TGCAAGTTCTTTCCATAAGCACGTATGACTATTTACGGAATACATGCCTACATTATATTTATGAACTAGAGCTAGTGCTGTATCGCCCTAGGTTATGACTGTTATATGATGAATATCATCCAACGAATTCACTGAACCAATGCCTATGAATTCTCCACATATTGTTCTTGCTAAGTTACTACTATTACAACTGCTACAAAATCATCGCTATCACTATTACTGTTACTATTGATGTTATCACTACTATCAAAACTATCATACTACTTTGCTACTGGTCATCTTGCTGTAGATAATTAATCTCCAGCTATGGTTGAATTGACAACTCAGCAGCTAATACTTGCAAATATTCTTTGGCTCCCCTTGTGTCGAATCTATAAATTTGGGTTGAATACTCTACCCTCGAAAGATATTGCAATCCCCTATACTTGTGGGTTATCAATCTCTCCATCGTGGGAGGAGAAAATCCCACTCTCGAGTTGTTAGATGACTTGTCAAACTTTCCAGTGAGCCTGAAAGTTGTCGTTATGATCACCTTGTTACAGATGGCGTTTGAGCAACCCCAAAGCCCATTGTTTGGTAGGAAGTGAAAGAGACACTCTCATGGTCCGAGGAACTAAAACACATGCTAACACTTCATGTTATAACAGATGATTTCAGACGATATGATCATAATATAACAGGCAAGTATTGGGTCGATTCTATATGATTGTTCTTCTAACGTCATACCCTCAATGATTTTTAGGACTATCGTTACATTTAATGATATCCTAAGATCCAGAAAACGTGATCACCAACAACACTTGAGCCAGTCTTAGAGGCAAGACCGGGAACCTATTGTTTACCGTTTATCATTCACGCGTGCACATGAGTTTTCCACTGAATCGCATATTCCAGGATCATAGCAGTTATAGCATGAAATATAAACTCTTGATTATGAATAACGGAAGTATAATAATACAATATTATTGCCTCTAGGGCATATTTCCAACAGTATCCCACTTGCACTAGAGTCAATAATCTAGCTGCATGGTTTTACAAACACCTATGGGTATTCTGGTGTTGCTCATGCTTTGCTTGTGGTAGAGCCTTTGTCATTTGTTTTGACATATTCAAAACTCAGTAATGTTTGTGCCACTCTTTTCTGTTTACAGGATCTCCATCCATCTTGCTTTGAGCTATAACATTTTATCCAAAATAAAATATCATTTAGAATCATTGCACTTAGAATCATATTTTGGATTCACCCATTTATATCAAGATTCTTCTTAACTGGCCATATTCATAATATAATGCATATGGGTTTATTATAACTTTTGAAATACCGAATTATATCAAGACATTTCTTGATTATTGAATCTACCCTACATATCAAGACTCTTTTGATTGTCTATTATTCGTAATGTTTATGGGTTTCTTACAACTTTTGTAATATCCAATTATATCAAGACATTTGTTGATTATTGGATTTTACCCATTTATATCAAGACTCTTCTTGATTGGCCATATTCTCAATATATTGTTAATTATTTACCTCTTTTGTAACATCCAAATATATCAAGACATTTCTTGATTATTGGATCTACCCTTTATATCAAGACTCTTCTTGAGTTACACAACATTGAAACATCTAATGTTTTCAAAACATAAATTATCGTTATAGGATCAACAATATTGTTCATAAAATAATCTTATCATAGCCCTAATTATATCAATTGTGAAGTTGATATTCATGTATTCTCAATAATGAATTTTAACTTCATATGCTCAAAATAATACATTTATTCTGTTGAGATCCTTGATATATGTTACTAACACTTAGTAAAGCTCTTGACCCTTTCATATATATTACAACTATCAAGATGAATTTCTTTCATCTACTCATGCTCATTAATAGATAAGCATCTAGTTATATGACACTGAAAGAAACAATTTCTCTATTTAAACACTTTAAACCTTTGTCAAAATATATAAACTTTTAAGCTCAATCAGACATATTGATCTATCTTTATAGATTCTTTTATGCCCAATATTTTGCCTTGCTATTTGATGAAAACATGTTTCAAAAATATTTTATTTTCGCTAAGAAGCTATATTATTTCCATTCCAACATATGAGATCAGAAATACTATATAGCTCCCACTGAGTTATATATATACACAAGGTTCCTTTGGTAAGATCAAAATCTCAATATCAGCTCACTTGTTATAATCTTCAAAAAACTCTTTTTGAAGCTTGCACTTTTATCCCGAGTCTTGAGGATTTTAAAACCTTTCTGGTTGTATCATTCATACATCCTTTCCTTTTAGGAAATTTAGTTTTAATATCCACTTTTTCTTCAAAAATCTTTGAAGTATCAACCAAGTTCCAAACTTGTTTTATTTATGAAAATTACAATAAAGTTCTAAAGTTAACTATATATTTATTCTGGTGCCCTATGATCGATTCCTTTTAGTTGGGCGCCGCCATTGCTTACTTGTAGTGTGCTAGTTCATCTTCTTTCAAAGATGAATATCTCATTGTAAAATTTCAAAAATTCAACAATATTCCTGATTTGTATAAACCAGTTACAAGCTTTAGAATTTCTACATCCAATGCAATAACTTACGATTTATTTTGCATACAATCTATCGGAACAATTTCCAGTTTGTTAATTCTGCTTATTACCGTCAAGGTTTCAATAATCCTTTCTAAGTTGTAATATCCTCCCACTTATTTCTTTGACAAGAAAAACTTTTCTTGAAAAGTATCCATCTGTGTCAAACATTTTGCGTTTTGAACATTTCAATGGAAGGAACCCAAATCATTTCTTTGAGATATCCTACTACTTTGATCTGGTTTATAATTTCCATAACTCTTATGGTTTCATTAACCAGACTAATATGTGGTGCTCTAATTAGTGTATATCCTGTCGTTTCAATTTATACCCCAAAGTATAACAACAGATCGGTAATAAATAATTGCATAGTTATTTGAGTGCTTTTTGCTAAACTTATGACTCAGATAATTTTCTTCATTCTTGAAGAATTACTTTATCTTTTGTCATAATGATCCTTATCTTCATTATAAAATATTTGAACTCTTCAAATATATTCTGAAAATTCTTTGAACTATTCAAATATTTTAGATTTTATAAGTAAATCATATTTACCTAATCTTTAATGAAGAATTTATTATCCATCGTGTCCTACCTTGTTCATCATACTTCATACATCATTACGTATTCTTCTATTTGATCTATCAATCAAGAGATTTCAATACTTCATTTATATGAAGATTATTTCCCTGATAAAGCCAAGCCGTGATATATCAGTATTCTCAAGATGTTTAGCATTAATGTTAAAAAATTTAAATCAAGATTCATTGAATAAACCATCACAAATCTGCGGTAAATCCAAACATATTCTTATAACCACTTTAACAACTATTTTTCAAAATATTATAAGAACATCCATCGCATAATCCTAAGATAAATCTTGAAGATAAACTAAAGGCGTGATTCTATCGGTCCTGAGTAGTAATCCCATCACCATCCTTGACTAGCATCACATCTTTATTTCTTCTCAACTTGTGAGCTTTCTGCAGTCCCTGTATCAGATTGCAAACAAGAGCAATCGATAAGTATCAAATACTTGTGACTTACAGAAAAACGATAAATAACATTAACTTTGTATAACTTTTATACCTTTACCAGAATAACCATTCTTCTTGTCTACCAGATATTTCTTGTAGTTTCGCTTCTAGTGACCCTTCTGTTCGTAGTAGAAACATCCAGTCTCTTTAGAGGCTCTGCCCTTGT
Organism: Aegilops longissima; assembly: GCA_021605205.1. Classification (NCBI taxonomy): domain Eukaryota; kingdom Viridiplantae; phylum Streptophyta; class Magnoliopsida; order Poales; family Poaceae; genus Aegilops; species Aegilops longissima. The sequence goes on along the minus strand of JAHIAM010006095.1, from coordinate 115,263 downwards.
TCTTCTTCTGAGAGACGGTCTTACCGGCACCAATAGATTTCTTCTTGGACTTGCCCTTCTTTTTGAAACTGGTAGTTTTGTTGACCATCAACACTTCTTTCTTCTTCTGCATTCCAGCTTCCGCAGTTTTGAGCATAGCAAACAAATCGTCACACTTTTCTCCATCCGGTTCATGTTGTAATTCATGATAAAACCATTGTAAGATGGGGGGAGTGAAGAAAGCACAATATTTGTACCGAGTGTTGGTGGAATTCCAAATTCCAGTGAAGCAAGACTATCAACATAGCCAGCAAGCTTCACTATATGCTCACTCAATGTGGAACCCTCTTTCATCTTGCATTCGATCAGGACCTTGGTTAATTCAAACCGTTCGGTCCTTGCATGTTTCTTGTATAGAACTTCTAGTGACCCAATTATAAATTGAGTGGTAGATCGTTCAAAATGCTTTGGCAATTCAGGATCCATGCAAGTTAACATGAGACACTGGACTGCCTCATAGTAATCACTACAACAGTATAAGCAACAACTTCTTCTGATGGTGCATCCTTTGAGGGAGCATCACCTAGGGGCTGATCCAGCACGTACTCCTTCTTAGCACTCCTGAGAACAAATCTCAGGTTGCGGATCCAATCTGCATAGTTTCCACCATTTGTAGCCAACTTTTCTTTCTCGAGCATAGGGGCTAAGTTGAACATATTGCGAGCCATTTAATATAGAACGATAAACACAAATAATTTTTAGACATAATTCATAATTAATATTTCACTAGTTTATTAAAAGAAATTTAAATATTTAAAGTCACTACAAAAAAATACACTTCCGTGATGATACGTGTTTGTCACAGTAGGTCGCGTTTTTTGTCTTGCATGTACATCCATGACAAATTTATGACAGAATCAAGATAGTCATACTGTCTTTGTCGTGAGAAGTGTTCCATGACATTACCAAAATTATCATCACGGAAGTGTCCACTTCCATGACGATAACTCGCGTCCACGAAGTGCTTTTCGTCAAGGGTGACCGACACGTGGCATCCACCGTAACGGAATGCCGTTAAGCTATCGGGTTGGGTTTTGGATCCGATAACCCGTTAACAGCCCCGACCAATGGGGATTTTCCATGTGTAAAAATCCTCATTGGCACAGGTGTCACTCATTCAATGGGCGAGACGCGCCTATGGTATGTTGACACGTGGACCGGCCCATCAAGTTTAAATGGGCCGGCCCAACTGAAGGCCCACAAGATTTTGCGGACCATAATAGACCGGCCCAGCTAAAGGCCCATGAGATTTTGCGGACCATAATAGGCTGGCCCAGCTAAAGGCCCACAAGATTTTGCGGGCCATAATGGGCCAGCAAAGGCCCACAAGATTTTTGTGTGCCATAATGGGCCGGCCCAGGTAAAGACCCACAAGATTCTAGCGGGTCATAATGGGCCGGCCCAGCTAAAGGCCCATGAGATTTCGCCGACATTAATGGGCTGGCCCAACTGTAGGCCCACAAGATTTTGAGGACCCTAGTAGGCCGGCCCATTAACTGGCTGCCATGTTTTGGGCCAAATGCCGGCCCATATTTGATCCGGTCCATTAATGGCCTGCCACGCTCCGGGCCTAATAGTGGCCCATATGAGATCCGGCCCGTTAAAAGCCTACCACGTTCTGGGCCAAATTACGGCCTAGATCAGGTCCGGCCTTTTAAGAGGCTTTGGGCTCAATTATGGCCCATATCAGATTCGGCCCGTCAACTAGACACTATGATTTTGGGCCCACTTGCTAAAGGCCCACTTAGTAATTCGGCCTGATATTAGTTTTGGCCTGTTAAGGGCCCATTTAACATTTCGTCCCTATATTAATTTCGGCCTGTTAAAAGCCCATCATATAGTTGGGCCTAACTACGGCCCGGTTTGCATCCGGCCTGCTCGCAGCCGATATCTGATTGGGCCAAACAAGGACCGAGACAATTTTGGCCTGTTAAAAGCCCGTGATTTGATTCGCACAATCATGCGCCGGGGTTCATTTCGGGCTGCTGCGTAACTAGTAGGAATTAAGAACAAACCTACTCTATACAATAAGGGATTTAAGGTAATTACATCCACTGGGCATCGAAGTTCGCCACCAGTGATCATAAAGAGCAACGAAGAAGAAGATTACAAAAACTGGGCACCATTGCAGCGTAACAAAATAATACTGAACCGAGACCACTTCCAAGATAGTTCAAGAAAGGTTAGCCTTATGGGGAACTGCTGCATGAAGCTGCTTGAGCAAGGCTATGAGACCGACCTAACATGTCGGTCATAGCTTCAGTGTAGCTGTTTAGCGATGAGGTTCTCATTGGTGTTCTCCGCAATCTTTCTTAGAGATAGGACTTCAAGTCGAAGTTGAGTTGCGTAATGCCTTTTGCTAGAACTTGGGACCCAAGAAGTCGAACTGATTCGCATAACGAATTCGTGAGCTTGTCGATTGTTAGTCTCAAGTAACTTGAACACTGTATCAAGACAAGACTTTGGGGTTGTCTCGCTATCTTCAAGATGTTTTGCCTTCTTTGCTGCAATATATGTTGGGTTTGTCTCACAGCCTTCAGAGACTTGTGCATGCCATCGGGCATATCACCTGAAACAAAGCAGAGAGATGACAGGTTTTGCACGTATAAACAAAGATGATAACTGCTACATCAATTCTATCAAATTTCAAATTAGAAAATAAAGAGTATGTTCAAAATATCAATAGCATAATTTGGCATTGTTCATAATGCGGGGAGCTTCACCACACTACTGGATTACCATGTCAACATAACAAGCATAGATGAAGGGCAAAGAAAATCATTGTATCTGTTTTGGATAATGTGCATGGCATGTTGTTCATATCATCAGCCACATTAGTAAGATAAAACAGGAGATGACAAGGTGCAAACGTGGGCTGCTTCACCACACACTAGATTATATATCCACAAAAACAAGCATACATATAGGGAGTATTAAGTAATGTGCATGGTATGAATAAGGAATTTGGTTTTACAAGTAAAACTTAGAACTTACGGTTCTTACGAACATGCATTTTGGTAGAAACAGCAAACTAAACAGCAATAAACAATAGGGAGTATGAGCAAATTAAATAGCAATTGAGGATAAAGACTTTAGAAGGACTGACTTACATTAACAGTTAACACCGGCTTTATAATGCCCTTCTCCAAGTCAAGGGAAGGATAACTCAAGAATTTCATCACAGAATCTTCTTCATAAGCATTGCATGTACTCTACATTTTGTAGAGAGTAATTATAGATATGATAATACTGGAAGGGATAGAGGATAATGAAGATAAGATGCAGATTGATGCTACATAATCAACTACCAATCCCTGGAAGTACAAGTGTTATAGGACAAAATGTACTGACAAGAGCAATGGGCTACACTTCTGCACTGGCATTGTTTGTGTATTCTACTTGTTGGTAAGATTAAATATAGATCTGATCTTTTTTAGTAAATGGTGGGCGAGGGAGATAAGATGCATAATGCTACAAAATGAACCAATCCATCTTCCCATAATACAAGAGTGTTTTGAACACTGGTGTACTGTACAAAACGTTCTTATATTATGGGACGGAGGGAGTAGTTGTTAACGTAAGTACAGTGATAGACCACGTTCAGTCCTTACAAAGAGGACTGCAGAGCCAGTCTGATTTGGCTGCTGCAGTGGGTGGTTCTTCTGACCAGGTTTTTCAGTCAAGTCCTTCTCACATTAACTCTCTCAGAGGAGGGTTGGAGCCTGTCACCAGCTTTGAGAATCTTCAGTCAATTCTGCAAGGTAAATGGGTAAATCAAATTAATGAGCATTTCAGCATGGCACCCTCCCTTCTAGGTTTGAAATGTATTCAGCTTGCTGCAACTGCTAATAGTGATACTCTTCTATCTGAAGAAGGTCTCTTGTTGTGGAAGAAGCACTTTCAAGAACAGTCTGTGGATAAGCAAAGCTCTTTTTCTGCCAACATTCCTGTAAGTTGGTTTAATTTCATTGTCCACCTTCTGTTGACTCCTGATAAGTTTGATTGGACTGTGAATATGCTTAAGTCTGGGATGTGGGAACTCTTCTCTGCTGTTGAGAACATGGAGCAAGCTATACTGTTTCATATACCTGCTAAATGCCCTACTTCACATGCTCCTATTTGTCAGGCCATTGCCCTGGAGGAACAGCTTGCAAAGGATAAGGGCAAGGAAAATGTTGAGGTGGCTTCCAACATGCAAGATTTGGAGTCCCAACCTCTTCTGCAGCCTTTTGGCACTGACAACCTCGGGAAGAGAAGGAGTGGTAAAACCCCCTTAGTGGAAGCGGAGGTAAGGAGAAGTGACAGAATTAAAAAAGTGAATGATGGATACAAAAGAAACTCCTACTCAAATACTAGTTTTGTGCCTTGTCATGCTATTCCTCCTGTCATTCAAATTTTAGTTGTTAGAAATCTCACAGCCTCTTTCTGTAAGGTTGCTGAGGGGGAGCTGGAGGACAAGCTGGCCAAGAAGCCAAGAAGAAAGCTTGAGGAGTACTTGGTCAAGGTGCCCTTGGCCACTGGAGAGGATAACACACCAACATCTTCATGATGATTTACAGACTTCTTTGGACTAGTGGTTCGGGGGTAGTTTGGGTGGAGCTTCATGTGCTCTTTTGGACAATCCTTTATATGTTGAAATTCTGGAGTGCTGGCTCTTTAAGCAACTCTTTGCTCTGGAGATTTTCTATCTCAATGGCACCACTATGATGTATTCTACTTGGATGTATTGCTGCTTTTGTCATATGTTCTGGTTCAGACTATCTGCAAATATTTACCCACTTTAATTATGTGTCAAGTGTTGGTGCTTGACCTCTGGGTAGTTCACATCTTTGTCTCCATGAATAACACAAATAGAAGTTGGAACATTCTGAACTGGAAGATTAGAGGGATGAATTCTTAGGATAAATGGCTGGCTTTAAGGTAGAAAATTGATGAGAGTGATTGCAATATTCCGTGCTTACAAGAAACTAAGAGAGAAAACTTTGATGCTGCTTACATAAAAAATCTCTGTCCCAATAGAATCAATAAGTTTGCTTTCCTTCCTTCTGTTGGAGCTTCAGGGGGTCTCCTAGTGGCTTGGAATGGCTCTCTCTTTACTGGGGAGGTAATTTCTCAAAAAAGATTTTCTCTCTCCATCCAGTTCACAAGTTTGCTCTCCAATCAGTCCTGGCTTCTCACCAATATTTATGGTCCTTGTGACCCACAAGACAAATTTGAGTTCATTGAGTGGTTTTTGAACATTCATATGCCTGATGATGTAGACTGGATTCTTATGGGAGATTTCAATTTCATGAGGGCCCCATCAGACAGAAATAGACCTGGTGGAGATGTTAATGAGATGCTCATGTTCAACGAAGCAATTAGTAATCAAGGTTTAGTGGAGTTACCTTTGCATGGAAGGAAATTCAGCTGGAGTAACATGCAGCAAAATCCTCTGCTGCTTAAACTTGATTGGTTCTTCACTTCAGCTTCTTGGATGACCACTATCAGTGTCAAAACCGGCGGATCTCGGGTAGGGGGTCCCGAACTGTGCGTCTAGGCGGATGGTAACAGGAGACAAGGGGCACGATATTTTTACCCAGGTTCGGGCCCTCTCGATGGAGGTAATACCCTACTCCCGCTTGATTAATATTGATGATATGGGTAGTACAAGAGTAGATCTACCACGAGATCGAGAGGCTAAACCCTAGAAGCTAGCCTATGGTATGATTGTTGTTAGCCCCACGGACTAAAACCCTCCAGCTTTATATAGACACCGGATAGGGTTAGGGTTACACGTAGTCGGTTACAATGGTAGGAGATCTACATATCCGTATCGCCAAGCTTGCCTTCCACGCCAAGGAAAGTCCCATCCGGACACGGGACGAAGTCTTCAATCTTGTATCTTCATAGTCTAGGAGTCCCGCCAAAGATGATAGTTTGGCTATCCGGACACCCCCTAGTCCAGGACTCCCTCAGTAGCCCGAGTCCGGCGCGTATATTGTCTTCGGCATTGCAAGGCGGGTTCCTCCTCCGAATACTTCATAGAAGATTTTGAGCACCAGGATAGTGTCCGGCTCTGCAAAACAAGTTCCACATACCACCGCAGAGAGAATAACGTTTGCACAGATCTGCTGACGTATTCCGCGGCGTGACATCACACCACGGCTAGGCCTTTATACGAATTGTTTTTACTGTCCCACCTCAGCGCGTTTAGCGAGGCAGTTTCCTTGGCACGTCTTATCAAAGCATAGATCGTGCCCCCTTATTCCGGGATTCTCATCAATACGGACGTGGGTAACCCATCCGCGCCATTGATTACGGCGCTTGGGAGATAAGTGAGTTTTACCAGGCTAGCGGGGGCGATAGCCGTCCGTCCATATAAGGGATAAGGATCCACCTTCTCACCCGCCTTCTTCCTCCTTTTCTCATCCATTTCACAAGACTCGAGCTCCAGCGCCCAAGTCCGCACACCCCACCTCAACCTTCTCCAACTATGTCCGGAGCGGGAGGCAGGTGGATGGCCTCCTCCGTCACGGAGGGGCACATCAAAAAGCTGCGGAAGGCCGGATACTTGTCCAGCGACATCGCGTACCGGCTACCCGACGAGGGGCAGCTCATTCCAACCCCCAGGCCCCATGAGAGGGTGGTGTTTCTCACCCACTTCCTTCGCGGACTAGGTTTTCCACTTCACCCATTTGTCCGGGGGCTCAAGTTCTACTACGGCCTAGACTTCCACGATCTGGCCCCGAATTTCATCCTCAACATCTCGGTGTTCATCGTCGTGTGCGAGGCCTTCCTCTGCATCCAGCCCCACTTCGGCTTATGGCTGAAGATCTTCAATTTCAGGCCGAAAGTAGTGGGCGGCCGCCAAGCGGAGTGCGGAGGTGCCATGGTTGGCAAGATGGCCAAAGTCCTATGGCTCGAGGGCTCCTTTGTGGAGACCATAAAGGGGTGGCAATCGGGGTGGTTCTACATCACCGAGCCGCGCGACTCTCAATGGGCGGCGGCCCCCGAATTCCGATCTGGCTTCCCCATGCGGCTCACATCATGGAAAGAGACGGGCCTGTCGTGGGGTGATTCGGACGAGCTATCCGGACTCCAAACCTGCGTCCGAAACCTGGCGGACAAGAATCTCAGGCTTGTCAACGTTATCCAGGTGATGCTCATCCGCCGGATTCTCCCATGCCAACAACGGGCCTTCAAATTGTGGGAGTTCGATCCGGCACAACACCCAACTCTGAAAAGGCTCTTCGACACTACGTACGAAGATGCCTGGAAGGTGTTGTTCAAGGGCGCCGAGGCTCCCACATCTGCTACCGAAGACCGCGAATTCAGCTCGCAGCGCCAAGCCAGCGAGGTAAGTTATTTTACCCTTTATGGGACTCTTTTTTCATAGTTTGACTCTATGCGGGATCTAAAACTCCCTAACCTTTGACAGGACTGGCTGAAGACGTCCGGACATATTAACTGTCCGGCCCCTTTGCCAGAAGACCCAGCGGACGCCCGATTAACGGGGCTGCTGGTTCCGGTACCTCACGTGGTGCCGGAGAAGAAGGCCAAGAAGAAGGCCTCGGGAACTCGAAGGAGCTCCCAGCGCCAGGGGCTGTCGGACTCATCGCCCGACAACCCTGAGGCGGAATCCTCCTCTGAGGAAGAGGAGGAGGAAAAAGAAGCCTCTCCCCCAGCGGGGGGAGAGAAGAAAAGGAAGGCCGCCCCAACTAGGGAGGCCGGAGGGTCCAAGAAGGGAAGGACCCTTCCTCCAGACTTCTCCACCAACGCCGACAACGAAGAGGAGGAGTGGCCAACAAGGGCCAAGCCCCTGGCGAGATCGTAAGTGTCCGGATTCCAGAATAACTCATGGATTTTCATTTGTCGCAAAGTGTCTTCTAACGCCGAATATAACCATGTAGCCCGCCCAAGGACGAGCTTGCTGCTTCGTCGAGCGGCTCCCTGGATACGTCGGATGTGAATAGCACTTCACTTTCGACCGCCTCCTCTCCTCGTGACGCAGATGGCACCGCAGTGGAGTCCCAAAAGGGACCCAACCGGGAGGAGGTGGTCCTGGAGGCGCCGCAAGGCGACCTCCCGGACTCCGGGCGAAAAGGGGGCAAAACCCAGAGGGCTCTAAGTCCGGCCCTGTGCAAGACTCCGTACCGGAACCAGCAGTGGTCCCGAAGACCGGCAGGCGGCCCCTTCGTAAGAAGGGAAAGACTGCGACACAGGTGACCTCCGTCCAACCAGAGGCACCGGATAGCTTGTTGGGGCGCTTAACAGCGCCTCCATCGACGAGGAGCACCCACTATCATGAGTGCGGTGATCCGAGAAGTTCATCCGCCAAGAGCGGGCTGGTCTGAAGCCTGTCTGAGCCTTCTAACAGGCTTTGAGGTAAGTTTAGAATATGTAAAAATATTACCGCATAGACAGTAGCCCACGATGCTTAGTTCGTGTTCGGAAAGAAAAGCGGACTGAGGATCTAAAAAGATATACACAGGAGTCTAACATAAATATGTCAATATGGGAGTGCAGGCTGCGCTGCCGACCTCTGCCGCACTGACTGCGGAGGCCAATGCATTGAAGCAGAACCTCGAGCGGTCCGAGAACGAGCTCGGCCTTGCCAAGAAGCAGCTCGAGGACAAGAAAGGTAAGTGATACCTTACTAAAGTAATACCTTGTAGAAAGGTTTTGGTTGCAAAAAAAGACAGGAATAACATGGGTATTGTAGGGGCCACGAACGAGGTGGCGACCCTAAAGGAAGCGGTGTCCAAGGATGAAAGCAAAGCGGCCGCGGAGTGCACCAAGCGAGAGAAGCAGGAGGCGGGGGTGGCGGAGGTGCGGCAAGAGCTCCAGGCTCTCGTTGAAAAACACGAGAGTTTGGAGCGTGACTCGAAGACTCGAGAGTCCGAACTCTCCTCGGTTCTTGAGAGTGCCAAAGCCGCTAAGGCCGAAGTCCAAAAGGCCCTCCAGGAAATTGAATCATTAAAGAAGATAGCGGCGGGTAAGGCATTCTTTATGCAAAGCAAGCATGTGAAAGTGAATTATCTATTACTTACCCAAATCCGGAGCTCTCCAGGAGCGTTCGCAGATCTGCCCCGCAGTGTGTCCGATGCTGCCGCTTTCTACCGAGCCGAGGAGGTGAGCTCGACGGAGAAGGTGTTCTGGTCTCAGTATGCTGAGGCCGATCATCCGGTGCCCCTGAGCGACCAGCTGAAGCAGCTGGTCGAGCTCCACAAGAACAGGCCATGAAGGGCCTCATAGTTCGGCTGTGGCCAACTAAAGCCATGCCTGGGAGCTACTTCGGTCTAGTGCGATGGCTGGTGGACACCTGTCCATGGATTGAAGTCATCAAGCGCTCTGTCTGCATTGAAGGTGCCCGTAGGGCCCTTGCCCGTGCTAAGGTGCACTGGGGCAAGCTGGACGGTGAGATTCTTGTGAAGGACGGACCACCACCGGGCAAGGAGCATCGCACGCCTGAAATGTATTATGAGGGCGTCCTGAAGGGTGCCCGTCTTATAGCGGGTGAATGATCCAAAGATGTAATATTTGAGTAGACTTGCATTTTTTATCCTGTACGCTGAAAACTTGTTCATATGCGCTAAGAAACGCTTGTGAATTTAAAATATTACCTTCTGTGCGGCCGTTTATCAAATTTGAGAGATGGCAAGTCGTTGGCTTCATCCCCCATGCCACGAGTGTTGGGGTGTTCGGGATAAACTTGAGCGCTCTTGTTCCCATTCTTGGGTCCTTCGAGGGAGGCGCTCAACGCAACAAACAAGCCAACCGGACTTATAGTGCTTGAACACTCTCACTTAGCCATAGAATTCTATAATTTTAAATTTCGGCGAAGCCCCTAGTATTCGGAAGACCGAGTTCGGGGCACTATCCACGCCTTGGCCGGACAATGCCGACTCCTCGCTCTAAGCGGCATAAGTCTTTAGGGACCCGAAAAAACCTCTCGAACAGCGACCGGCTCTCGCCCTATCATGACGGTCAGTTTTAGCTTTCTCCACTGAGGTGCTCAACCCAGCTCAACCGGGGCACAATCGCAGTGGTTCTCCCAGCGCTACCTTAGCCGATATAACGGAACGTAAGGTACCAAAACATGGGAGCCGGGCAAACCCAACTATTGACCCAAAACATGATTCGGAGCCAATGCATATAATGCTATAAGTTCGGGGTGCCCCACTTGTGAAAGTGTTTGGAATTATCACACCATACTTTTGAGGTACTTAAGACCCTGGTGTATTGGTCGTACCAAAGTGTACGGGTGCAACATGTCATGAAATGAACATATATATAGATAACGAAAGGAGTGCAATAATAGGCAGAAGCTATGTATTGTTTATTCAAAAAAGGTACTGCAATGGAAGCAGAACGATACAAATAGTGCGATAAGCAAGGGATGGGACTATTTAACATGTCCCCCTCCAGGGGTAAGCTGCGGGATGGTATGTAAAACAGGTATAATGCTCATAGTAGAGACCACCTGGACACTCGACGTAGCTTTCTGCTTCCCTGGCTGTTGCATCATGAGTTCGGCGCGAATGCCGGACAGGGGTTCTGGAGAACAGAGTCCTGAAAGTAAAAGGAAGAAAAAGAAAAAAAAGGAATGACACAAACGGGAGTCCCTAGTGCGGTCTAGCCGCATTCTGGGTGTGCCGTGGTCGTGGCCCGTCCCCTATGCCCATGGTATCTCCAGAGCGTAGTTATGTACACGTAGTACTGGCTTCGTAGTTTCGCGAGGGCTGGGGTTGGGGCCGGATTGCTATGCATGCTCTGATCGTGCTAGGCGGTCTTGTTGTAGGTTACTCCGGGTGCGCTTGACGGTGTACGATTGTTTATTGGCCGGACTGGAGAATTTCCTTAAGAGGTTGTTCTACACTTCTGCCGCAAGGGCGGCCGTATGCTCCTCCGTTCGGAGGGAGCGTTCGGTGTTTCCATTGACCGTGATTACGCCTCGAGGTCCTGGCATCTTGATTTTGAGGTACGTGTAGTGCGGCACCGCATTGAATTTTGCGAATGCGGTTCGTCCGAGCAGTGCGTGATAGCCGCTGCGGAACGGGACTATGTCGAAGATTAACTCTTCGCTTCGGAAGTTATCCGGGATCCGAAGACCACTTCGAGTGTAACCGAGCCTGCATAATTGGCCTCTACACCTGGTATGACGCCTTTAAAGGTCGTCTTTGTGGGTTTAATCCTTGAGGGGTCTATGCCCATTTTGCGCACTGTATCCTGATAAAGCAGGTTCAGGCTGCTGCAGCCGTCCATCAGGACTCTGGTGAGGTGAAATCCGTCAATAATTGGGTCAAGAACCAATGCGGCGAATCTGCCGTGACGTATGCTAGTGGGGTGGTCCCTTCGATCAAAGGTGATCAGGCAGGAGGACCATGGGTTGAACTTCGGGGTGACTGGCTCCATCGCATATAGGTCCCTTAGCGCACGCTTCCGCTCCTTTTGGGTATGTGGGTTGCGTATATCATGTTCAACGTCCGCACTTGTGTGGGAAAGCCCTTCTGTCCTCTATTGTTCGGCGGCCAGGGCTCTTCCTCGTCATCGTTATGCAGCCCCTTGTCGTTGTTTTCGGCGCTTAGCTTGCCTGCTTGCTTGAACACCCAACAATCCCTGTTCGTGTGGTTGGCCGGTTTTCGGGGTGCCATGTATCCGGCACAGTTTATCGAGTATTCGGTCCAAGTTGGGCGGGCCCGGGTATTTCTTTTGAATGGCTTCTTCCGCTGACCGGTTTAGAGCCTCAATCCGCATTTATCGTCGATCTTCAGCATTATCACCGCACGCGGCGTTTATGCTTGTTGCGACGCGACCTGCCATTGCTGTCCTTGGTATCCGAACTACCAGGGTGTTTGGCCAAGTTGTTGCTTCGAGCTAGCGAGCTGTCCTCTCCGCGCAAAAGCGGGTCATGAGTGTGGTGAGGGCTGCCATGGATTTCGGCTTTTCCTGTCCTAGGTGCCGGGCTAGCCACTCGTCGCGGATGTTGTGTTTGAAGGCTGCTAGCGCCTCTGCATCCGGACAGTCGACGATCTGATTTTTCTTTGTTAGGAACCGCGTCCGTAATTGTCCGCCGATTCTTCCGGCTGCTGAATTATATGGCTAAGGTCATCGGCGTCGGTGGTCGCATATATGTGCCTGGAAGTTATCAAGGAATGCGGCTTCGTGTCCTCCCAACAACCGATTGACTCGCTAGCTGTTGAGCCAATGCCGAGCTGGTCCTTTAAGCTTGAGTGGGAGGTATTCGATGGCATGTAGATCATCACCGCGGGCCATGTGGATATGGAGGAGATAGTCCTCGATCCAGACTGCAGGATCTGTGGTACCATCGTATGATTCGATGTTTACGGGTTTGAAGCCCTCAGGGATTTGATGATCCATTACTTCATCTGTGAAGCATAGTGGGTGTGCGGCGCCTCTGTATTGGGCTATATCACGGCGTAGCTCATATGATCTTTGTCTACTGTGTTCGGCCCGGCTGGGTTTGCTGTATCCAGCGTGACGGTAATAATGCCGAGTCGTTGGGCGCCCACACGATCTGTAGATCGATCTTGTATGCTTTGCCTTATCCTCCAATATATCTCGCAAGTCCGGCGCGTTTTCCCATGCCTTGGTACTTTTTGAGCGGCGTCGGGGCGTGGCTTGAGCGGAGGGCCGAGAGGCTTCTCTGTCGTGGCCACGGGGTGGCCGGTCCGCCATGTCATGCGCTGGTGACGTGGGTGCTTCCTCCTCTGATCAAGGCAACGGCCTGCATTTGGGGTAGCTTTTGGAGGGGCGTTCGAGTTCATACTCTTCGGCTGCAAGGACTTCATCCATCCGCGCCTAGCAGATCTTGGTCAGCTCTAAGCTGTTGCTTTTTTCTTGAGGCTGCTTGTCGTGGCTATGAGCCTGCGTTTAAAACGCTCTTGTTCGACGGGTCCTCCGCACGACGAATTCATCGTCGCGAGGCTTGCCTCGCCTTCGGGGGGCGATAATTATCGCCCTCTGCCTCTCTTTCTGCAGACCTTGCTCGTGCGGACTTGCTTCTCCTCGCCCCGCGCCGAGTCTTCTTGGAGGGGTCGCCTTCGCACCGTCCGGTATTATTGCCTCTGTGCGGAATCGCCGCTTTTACTTGTGGCGGGATTTAGAGCGGCGCCACGACGCCGGGCGCTGGGCTGTTTCTTGAGGGGTCATCCTCCGCTGTTCCATCGCCGTTCCCATCTTTTGGGATGTCCACCATGTATGTGTCATATGACGAGGTGGCCTTCCGGTGCCACAGGCGCTGGTTCTTGGTCGCCTCAACATCGGCGTCCATACCGTCGATGTCTTCGGAGTCGAAGTCGAGCATGTCGGTTAAATCATCGACAGTGGCTACAATGTGGGTGGTGGGTGGGCGTTGAATTTCTTTGTCATCCGCATCCCAACCTTCCTGACTGTAGTCCGGCCAGGGCTCTCCAGATAAAGAGAGACTTTAATGAATTCAGGATGCCGCCAAAGGGCGAGTGCTAAAAGATGTCCGCGGCAGTGATCTCCATGACCGGCGCCCAATCGGATTCGGTTGGCAGGGGCGCGGAGGGTTCGGAGTCCGGAAAGGAGTCTGGCACCAGGGAGTCACGAGCTTTGCAAAGGACAGGGATGGTGTTCGGCTCAATCACCGTAGTGATTTCAGCCCCCGAGGCGGTGTCCAACCAGCCGTCCTCGATCGGCGAAACCGGCTCCGGATTAAGGGTCGGAGCGGGCACTGGTGCGGCCTCCAGGGCACTGTTCGGCGGCAGAGCTAGATCGTACCCATCGAGACAAGGCGCACGCCTCGGTCGGGCTCGAATCCGTCGAAGATCAAGTCTCCGCGACATCGGCTGTATAGTTCAAGCTTCCAAATCTGACCTGATGGCCACGGGCGTAGCTTTCGATCTGCTCCAGATGGCCTAGCGAATTGGCCCGCAGTGCAAAGCCGCCGAATACGAAGATCTGTCCGGGGAGAAAAGTCTCACGCTGGACTGCGTCGTTCTTGATGATTGAAGGAGCCATCGGGCCTATAGGTGACGCACACGAGGAACTCTCAATGAAAGCACCAATGTCGGTGTCAAACCGGCGGATCTCGGTAGGGGGTCCCGATCTGTGCGTCTAGGCGGATGGTAACAGGAGACAAGGGGCACGATGTTTTACCAGTGTTCGGCCCTCTCGATGGAGGTAATACCCTACTCTGCTTGATTAATATTGATGATATGGGTAGTACAAGAGTAGATCTACCACGAGATCAGAGAGGCTAAACCCTAGAAGCTAGCCTATGGTATGATTGTTGTTCGTCCTATGGACTAAAACCCTCCGGTTTATATAGACACATGATAGGGTTAGGGTTACACAGAGTCGGTTACAATGGTAGGAGATCTACATATCCGTATCGCCAAGCTTGCCTTCCACGCCAAGGAAAGTCCCATCCGGACACGGGACGAAGTCTTCAATCTTGTATCTTCATAGTCTAGGAGTCCGGCCAAAGATGATAGTTCGGCTGTCCGGACACCCCCTAGTCCAGGACTCCCTCAACCACATTCCCAAACACTATGGTGCTACCTCTTGCAAAACCAATTTCAGACCATTTGCCATGTGTAATCAAAGTTGGTACCTCAATTCCCAAAGCAAAAGTCTTTAGATTTGAGAACTATTGGTTGCAGCACTCAGACTTCAAACAGGTGGTTCATGCTGCTTGGAACATTCCAGTTGGGAACATTGATTCAGTCAAATGTTTGAATGCAAAGTTTAAAAATTTAAGGAGAGCTTTGAAGTTGTGGGCCAGATCTCTAGCTTGTCTGAAAGCCCAAATTGCTAAAATCAATGAACTCATTTTTCTTTGGGACTTTTTTGATGAGTTTAGAGCTTTGGACACTTATGAATGGAATAGTAGGATTCTCCTCAAAGAACATCTTCTAGTTCTTTTGAGTAACCAAAAGATTTATTGGAAGCAGAGAGGAAAAATTAAAGGGGTAAATTTTGGGGATGAAAATACCAAATTCTTTCATACCAAGGCCTCTATCAATCACAGGCATAATCATATTGCTGTCCTACAAAATGAGGATCAAGTTGACATATCTGATCATGCTGGGAAAGCTGCTATTCTATGGGATGCATATAAGAAAAGAATGGGGACTTCTCACAAAACTTCCATGCATTTTGACTTGGATTCATTATTTTAACAGAGAAAGGATCCCACACTTTTTTGAGTCCTTGGAACTGCCTTTTTCTGAGGAAGAAGTCAATGATGTTGTAAAAGAATTACCTATGGATAAATCACCTGGTCCTGATGGCTTCAATAATGAGTTTTAAAAGCTTGTTGGGACATAATTAAAGGAGATGTGCTCAAATTCATTTCTGACTTACATGCTGGACAAATCTCTCTGGAAAGTTTGAACACCTCATTCATAACTCTTATTCCAAAAGGAAATTCTCCTCTCACAGCAAATGATTACAGGACAATCTCCCTCCTTAATTGTTGTCTCAAGCTAGTCACTAAACTGTTGGCAAACAGGTTACAGAAAGTCATCTTAAAGCTGGTCCACATTAATCAATATGGCTTCCTCAAAGAGAGATCTATTCATGACTGCTTGGGATGGGCTTATGAATATTTGCATCAATGCCATAAATCAAAGGAAGAGATTATTGTGTTGAAATTGGACTTTGAAAAAGCTTTTGACACCATTGAACATCAGGCAATTCTGGATATTTTAAAAGCTAAAGGCTTTGGAGATAGATGGATTAACTGGATCAAAATGCGGTTCACTTCTGCCTCTTCTGCCATACTGCTTAATGGTGTTCCTGGTAAAAAAATCTATTGCCTGAGAGGTGTGAGACAAGGAGACCCTCTGTCACCACTTCTCTTTGTGCTTGCTGCAGATCTTCTTTAGTCAATCCTTAACAAGGCCATGCAAATGGGTTTGCTTTCTTCACCTCTGCAAGTGAACTCTTGCCCTGATTTCCCAATAGTGCAATATGCTGATGACACTTTGGTCCTCCTTCAAGTAGATGCCAAACAACTTCACTGCCTCAAGGCCCTCCTCAATTCTTTTGCTGATGCTACTGGATTGGAAGTCAATTACTCTAAATCTAGACTCATCCCACTGAATGTACCTGAAGAGAAAGTTGAAATTCTGACTAATACTTTCCATTGTAAAAGGGAATTCTTTCCCATCCAATATTTGGGTGCACCTCTGGGTATTTATAAACCAACTGTTGAGCAATGTTAACCTATGGTCACAAGACTATAGAAGAAGCTTATGGGCCTATCATCTTTTTTGACCATGGCTGGAAGACTTTTGTTGGTAAAATATGTGCTTAACTCTTTGCTGATTTATCTTATGGGATGTCTTGATGTACCTGTCACCATTAAAGCTCAAGCTATTAAACTGTTGAAGCACTGCCTCTGGAGAGGCCCTGATTTGGAGGATCATAGGCCTGCCATGGTGGCTTGGAGTACTATCTGTAGGCCAAAGGACCAAGCAGGATTGGGAGTGGTGGATATCTTTGTCCAAAACAAAGCTCTGCTGCTCCAGAATCTGCACAAGTTTTATAACAGACACAACCTTCCATGGGTTAACTTGATCTGGAAGCACATTACAAAGTCTGATTCACCGCTGGCAACAATTGGATAGGTTCTTTCTGGTGGAAAGCTAATCTTAAGCTCATTGACAATTTCAAATCCATGGCCAGATGCCACATTGGAGATGGCAAAAGTGCCTTTTTCTGGTCTGACCTTTGGCACTCAGCTTGCATGAAAGGCATGTTCCCTCATCTCTTTTCTTTTGTGAAGAATAGGAACTCCACTGTGTATACCATTATTCACACTGAATTTCTGGAGGATCTCTTTCACTTACCATTGACAGTGGAAGCATTCCAAGAATTTGAAGCAATGGAGGACATTTGTATAGCTTTGAGGGGTTCTGAATATCTGGAATGTACTGATA
Organism: Aegilops longissima; assembly: GCA_021605205.1. Taxonomy (NCBI): domain Eukaryota; kingdom Viridiplantae; phylum Streptophyta; class Magnoliopsida; order Poales; family Poaceae; genus Aegilops; species Aegilops longissima. The sequence continues at coordinate 98,308 of JAHIAM010006095.1, read as the reverse complement.
CCTGGAGCTATATTTGGGGAAGTGATCAATTCTCAGTTGCAAAGGCATATAAACTGATGATGGGAGTTAAAATAGTGCCACAACAATTTAACTGGATCTAGAATAGCTCTTGTCAACCCAAGCACAAGGTGTTCTTTTGGAGATTACTACATGACAGACTCAATACCAGGAATCTCCTTCGAAGGAAAACTTTTCACTTGGACAATTACAATTGTGCTGTTTACAATTGCCAGCAGGAGGAAACACTTCAACACCTCTTTTGGACATGTCCTTTTGCTGCGCAGTGTTGGGATATGATCTGTCCCACTAGGCAGGCCAATGCCTCAGTTCTTGAGGCTTTTGCTGATCTAAAACTAAAACTTCATGTGCCTTTCTTCATGGAAATCATCATCCTGGCTTCATGGGCCATCTGGATCACTAGGAACAATCTCATTTTCAAGACATTCAACCAAGCATTCAAGGATGGAAAGGCATCTTCTTGGAGGAACTCAATTTGCTAAGATTCAGAATTAAAAATAGCTATGCTAGAGCTTTCTGTCTCTGGCTTGACAACCTTGTCCTATAATCTTTTGTTTTTTAGTAGCTGTTAGCTAGTAGCTTCTTTTTCTCTTTCTTTCTTTCTTTCTTTCTGTCTTCTTGTTTCTTGGCTTATCTCAAGCCTTTTTGTACTACTGGATCTCTTTGCGGTTATAATTTAAAAATTGCAGTGGGGTTTTGCCCTACTATGTATAGTAAAAAAAAACCTCTTCAAAAGCATTGGGTTGATTCTAAATTTATGTAAGAGTCCATACGGATCTTATAATGTCCACCAAATGGATGATTACGAGGCTAACATGTGCAGTGATGCTACATAATCAAACAGCTATGAAAGTAAGTATGGTCATACAGGGCAAGAGGTACTCACAAGAGAAATGCAGTGTGCAGTATAGTTGCGAGATTCTGTTGTCCCATGAGAACGAATGTTCTTCTGCTAACAGTTTTCGTACAAGTGAGACATTAAGGCAAATGCCGAAATGTAGTTCAAGTTGTGATGTGATATCATAGGCAGTACCTTACGCTGCAGCCGAGACCAATGTGTAACAAGATTATTCCAGTCACCGTCGGATAAATGTAGTACCGGAGACTTTACAGAAATTTCGTTCAGAAGCTTGCCATCGAAGTGCGCTTGCCTCAGGTAGGAACGATACTTCATCAACGAGTGCTTGAAAAGCGCAACCAACCCTTGCTCGTCATGACAATCTAGTTTGCTCCTCGCCAATTTAAAAGAATGAAATCTTGTGTCTTCTGTCAGCAGAAACATATGCAGTAATGACCATGAATAACATTAGTACATTACTTACGCATAAGTTGCGGAGGAAGACTGAAATTGTACGTGTGTTCATGGTATAATCTTTCGATGAAGGAAAGATGTGCACAAAGTTCCTGACAACAACATAAGCTTCGTCTTCTAAACTGGGAAGAAATGGAACAGGGGTCCTATTTGATGCAATTGGGGCTCTCTCTGGTTCGAAAAGGGATTTGGCAACTGGATTTGGTGTACTCTTTTCGGAATGGGGTTTTATGCTTGTACAGTGGTGCTATGTCAACGGCATAATCATACTGCTTTGCTGCAGTTGGGGTCTCTGAGTTGGGGCATCGAAATGATCGGTGTAGTAGGGCTAGAGTCTGCTAGAGTTGGGGTATTTCATGGGTCAGGTGATATTGCAACTACACCTAATGGGCTATTTGATTTATCAGGTGCCACTACCTTTTCTAAATACTTTGCTTGTGCTCCTCCACAATCAGCAATCACCCTCTTCCTTTTGAACGTCTGATACACAAGAACAACATTGGAATGGATAAATGTGGTATGATGACAGATGGAATATGTACTGAAAATGGACAGGCAGGGCGTATTCACATACATGATGTGTAAACTAAGCTAATGGTAGTTCAACAAATTAGAACCAATGCAAAGCATCAGTTGCAAGATATGTGCGAGAAATGTAACCTTGGAAAGTTAGAGCAAGTACCTTGATGGGTGAATAAGATAGGGCATCTTCCTTTGACTCCTCTACTAGGGAGCTACATTGACTTAGGTCTCCCTCTAGCTCAAAATCACTGTTAGGATCATATTCTGAGCATGAATCTGTAGGTGGAGAGCGTTTGCATTGCATTGCATCCAGACTTGATTTCAGTCCCTTAATGCCAAGTTTGACAGCCATGGCATTGTTCTGCTTTATTCTTTTCATGCGCGCAAGCTCATAATCATTATGATGCTGTTCAGAATCTGAGATTCATGAAAACATAAAAAGTAGTCAAATTATCTATGGAATGCATTGCGGATTCAACTCGGAGAGTGTCTCCCTATAAACCCCTGCATATGCAAATTTCACCTCCCCAACCGTGATTTAGGAACATTTAGCTGACCAATTAAACAACTATGTTTTAATAATATCAGATTCGTATTTGAACAACTAAGCTTGTTTAGCTTGATGGGTGGAGCAGTGTTATTATGAGACGAAGCACGTATTCTGATCATATAGTGATCATAAAACGGGGAAACTTTAAGCATATTTTTTTAGCAAAAGAGGGTTTCCCCTCCGATTTCTATTAAAGAAACCACCACGGAACCAACATGATCAATTAAACCCTAAGCATGATCAATTAAACCGTATTATGGTTGTGCCATGGCAGATTTGAAGCTGCAAATCGGAGAAATGATATTTAGCATCCATTGTTTGCTTTGAACTAAGAACTAAATTGTAAGAGCTGAAAAGAAAGTAGAGTAACCAAGTTAAGATCTATTTTCTGGTTGAGATCAGAAGGTTGAGGAGATATGAAGTACCACCTATCTTGAAGCGCCGTGTAGGCTGTCGGTGGCGTTGAAGCAGATCTGCGACGGTAGACAGGTGCATCGGGGGATAAGTCCCGTTGCGGTGGAAGAGAAGGTCGTGTGAGCGGCCCCGGCAAAGAGGACGGCGGCGCCGATGAAGCAGAGGACGCGATGCAAGGCTATTGGTCCGTCGCCGTGGATGAGAAACGTCCATATCTAGCAGTGGACGACGCGATCTTGGTAGGCGCTCCGGCATTGTGGCGGACGGTGGTGATGGATGTGGTGGAGGACGGCGGCGATGGATGGGGTCGCGGACGGAGGCTGGTGTGGGGATGGGGTGTTCTAGCGCGGATGGTGTATGAATGGGAAAATGGAGGGAGAGGTACGGGGAACCATGTTTTTGGGACGCGCCTGTCTGAAATATGGGAAAGTTACGAAATTAGCCCCCGTTTAAAATTTGGACGTCTCATCAGTTGGGGATAGGACAGTAATCTCGCATCTCCCAAACATTTGCCAGTAACTATTTCAGGCGAGGAGAGGGTGTTTTGCCGCCCACGGTTGGTGCCCACGGTGTATGAACGGGGCTGACAGGTAGGGCGGTTGTGTCACGTCTGATGGAAGTTACACATCTGCCCCTATTTAAAATATTAGCCTACATCGATGTCGTACGAGGAGAGTTTGTTTTGCCGCCCACCATGTATGAATGGGGAATGGAGGGAGAAACAGAGGTCTTTCGGACGAGCTTGAATCAAATGAGTTTTGCCGCCCATGTTTGACGCCCACCGTGTCGGAATGGGCTCAAAGGCGGTCGTGTCACGTCTAATTGAAGTTACTAACCTACCCCTATTTAGAGCAGTGGAAATTGGGCCGATGGATTGTTCGTGTAATGGGTAGATAGTAATTTCCATCTCCCAAACACTTGGCTTCGGGCAGCCGACGTGGGAGTGGACATTTTTTTGTTTCTTTCGAATATTGGGACAATAAGCATCCACGTTTACCCTGGCAACTAAATTCGAATCCATTTTGTATTCCTATATGAATCTTTATAAATCATTCTATGTGTTTTTATATATCTTCAAAAGGACGACAAAGATGTATTCCACTATCATATATGAATATGGTTTACAAATGCCGATACTCAAATTCAGAAACTAGAATCCAGTTTAAGGTGAATTCGAATATTTGGAACACTTCATGTCCAACTCAAATGTCACAAGCAGCATAATGTGTACTCCCATTTAGATATGTACACAAGCGATGTATCAAGATTCAAATACCGAGTCAATCAACCAAGAATGTACGGAACTAACAGACATATAAACACTTATAGAGTATATAGATCAATAATATGAACTAACATACATAAGCCAGGCCGCTGTACTTTTTTTTGGCTACAACAGCATCCTTTTTTTAGCCAGCATCTTGGCCCTTTCCAATGCGTGCCACTTATGGTCCATCTATACTACTATTGATGAATGCACATTAGGCCCGATTGGCATATTTGTAGGTCTGGCACAGCAATCCAAATGAAATGTCTCCGAGTCTTATCAATTAATACAGACTTGTGCTCAAATAAAATTACAAACCAAAAAACAAAAAAACAATTATTACATGATCTCTAAAACAAATGGTTTGATTGATAACATGAATAGACAACACAAAGGTTATTCAACTATGGAAAGAACATTTCACCTATGATTTACCAAGTAGGAATTTAATTTCCTTTTTTCCTTCAGGACCTTAACAATCTGGTCAGTCTCAACTTGCTTCGTTTTGAAATCTACCAAATATTTAATGGTTGTCTTGAGTACTGCTTGTGATTGTGATGTTTGCTTCCTCAACATGTCAACTTCATCTCTAAGTGCAGAAGCATTCTCTTTCTACCACTAGTTTAGCCTCTAGAGCATCAGCAGTTGGCAATTCATAATGCACGATTGGGCGGTGCCATCTGTGGGATGATGCAACGTCCATGGGGACCTCGCTCTTTGATCTTGGGCTAACCTGTTTTGCCATTAAAGTTCGATTGATTCAGAAAAGTTGAAGTTAGCAAAACATCTCAACGGGAGTTATAACAGCAAACCAGTTAAACAAACAAGGAATTAAAGAGTTTCAATTGGATGCTGAAAAGTAGTTATTAACATCATTGTAACCCGCTGTTGCAGCAAAGAAAGCGAGTTAAACAAACAAGTAGATATTTAAGTTAAGGCAAACAGGTAATTCTTAACAGTAAGTATCAAACACATAGATAGGCGCAGTCTACAATATGATTAACAGTGCTGTGCCATTATGTAATCAGTAGCAAACTAAATTAAGCCAAGCAACATAATTGAACAATTTTGCAATAAGTGGCTAACTAAAATTCCGAGAAGCAGGTAACTGAACTTACGCTAGTTCTTTGTACAGGCACACTGCAACTTCTTTTTCGCTTACAAGGTTGTACAAAGGAGTCCATGGCATCAATTGCTTGGATATGCAGTCCCAATACTTCTTTCTTCCCACACTGCATGGGTAAGTCGAATGGTTAATCTTGTAAGATGGTGCATCCTTGATATGTTATATGAGGACGTGTAGTCAGACTAGTTGTAGCCAAACACATCACACTGGCTTTTACTGTATATTTCATGCAATACTTTTGGCATATCGAGATCTAAGCAATCTACAATAGGATGAAAAGACTGGAATTCTTCACATTATTGGCGAACTCAGTTCATAGAAACAAGCAATTCAACCATTCTGTGGGTAAATCAAAAGTGCCACTGGAATATTTTTCACTATCCAATCATACACGCAAAAAGGGGTGACGCCACCATAGGGGCTGGTATGGGCGGCTGCCTCAGGTGGCTGGAAAGTGTGCACCTAGTTTGAGTCATCCAGGTTAGCCCACGCTAGTTTTGTTCGTCCCAACGCACGAGCAGGCAATGTAAAAAATGAAGAAAAATGTTTCAATTTGGATGGTCCAATAACATAAGTGCAAGGCAGGCCCTATAGCAGGCTCGCGGCCCAAACAAGCGCCTCCCATATCGATCGACAGCAGGAAAAATCCCAATTCATTTGCTCCAGCCTCCAGTCTGGTTCGCTCCTAACCTAGCCGCCGCTGGACAGACCGACACAACACTTCCTCGCGCCCTCGTTGGAGGGCGGTCGCCGGGCTTCAAGCGAACGGAAGGACAAGAAGATGAAGGTCCAACCCTGGGTGTAGCCTGCGTGGAAGGCAGCGGCGGTAGCACGGGCATGGCACCGAGCTTGCGCAAACGGACAGTCGTAGCTTGCAAGAGTAGCATGCGCAACGAGCAGGTACATCACATCCCTGATTATATCTAATTCAACTCTTCAATTTCTGGCCAATAGTTAAACCTGACGGTGTTGTAAAACTGCTTGTATGTAGGGAATCTATGAGAAAATGAAGCAATTTCTACTTATTTTATAACTCCCCCAATCAATACTAAACTGACTGAATCTGATGTATCTAGTCAAGTTTCCGGTGCAAACACACAAGCTCATGTTGTTCTTGAACCTGAAGTGTCTAATGAACAGACTGCTAATGAAGGATTTGATGCAAACATTTTACATGCTCCTGGTGATGAACATATAGTGTCTAATGAGGGATCTAATGCATGCATTTTGCAAGCTCACTGAAGGACTTAGTGTCTAATGATGATCTACTATGTTGAGAGAGACAGAGATTTGCAGGCATTGATGACAAGCAAATTATAGTGCATTTTCATAGCTTAAGGAAACTGTTGACGCCTGATTTTGGCAAGATACAGAGTGAAAGGGTTTTCAGCATGAAAAGTTTCACATCACCGAATGGAACAACTTTAATGTTTGGACCATAATTATTCGGCATCATATCAAAGACCAAAACTACACTCAGATTGTCATGTTTAGGTGTTCTGAGTGCTTTTTGGTCAATTAAGCCTCCAGGACAACCTCGGATGAAGGAATGCTCTACATGAATTGTCTTCGTCTCGTCAAATCGGTCGATTTTTATATACAAATCACCTCAATCCGAGTTCGTATGCAAAAGTTAGAGCTATCTGAATGCAGCCCTGTCAAGAGGCGAAATATGACGCGGGAGACCAGACATGTCTTGGCAAGTGTCTGACGTAATGCGTGAGTGTTTTGCCCCAGAAGATGGCCTCGAATCGGAAAACGTTCAACACGAAAGTTTTTCGACTCGTCAAAACGGTCAGCTTTGCTTTTGGAGTCATCATCATCCGACGTAGTATATGACCTGCAGAGACGCTGCAATAGTCGGACGGTCCGGTCAGCTGAACGAGTCCGACTCGAAATTAGAGATGACCCCGTGGAGTATTCAAGATGGCCTTATTTGTAAAAGTGATCAACATACGGATTGTTGGCCTCGTCAAAGCACACAAAATTGATATTTGAACCGTCTCCATCAGAAGTCATATGCAGATTCCACGGCCCACTCAAGGAGCTAGACAGAAGATTGGACCAGATTCGGGCTGAATCCGAGTGGGACCAGAACTAGGACTCTAGGACGTGAATTGATGTAATTTTATTGTAAGGAAAGCCTAGATAAATCCTTTGCTTGTACGGGAAGTCTAGCCGCCTCTTATATATGTTGGGGGTGACGGCCGATTAAACAACACACAATCGAACAAATCAATATACTACTTTTTCCTGTCTACGTTTTATCTCTCCACCGTTTTCTCTCTCGTTCTTCGCTGTTCTCCGTGTTTGAGAGATGTGAATCCCGACGCTCTAGGGGCGAGCGAATCGACCTAGGGCAGCCCATAGCCGCCGCAATCCCTGACGGGGTCCCTCCCAGGTGCGCGGGGTTTCGGGTCTGCAAAAGCACCCGCCGACTGTCTTGTATATCGCGCTGTCGGTCGGGTCTCATTCGACGTGAGCTGCGGTGCATCACCCCCGGCGTCGAGGGTACACGTAACGTGTTCGTGTGTCAACACACTTTTGGCGACTCCGCTGGGGAAATCAAGATCAATCATCATCATCCACCATGTCCGGTCTTCCCAAGCCATCGAGGTAGACGCCGATAATATCATTAAGCCCGGTCTTGATGAGATATCGGCCGATCATCGCCAAGTCTATGAGGAGTACAAGAAGGCGCGAGAGAGAAGGACTTGCAGGAGTTCCTTGCAAAGTTCAAGAAGGATCGCCAAGGCAACATCACTCCGATTGAGAAATCAAGTTTCCTCCTCTTCAAGCCGAGCAGGTTAAACCTCTGTAAGTACTACCTTTTCTCCCGAGAAGTGGGCTGAGATTGAAAGTCGTATTGCTGATGGTAACAATCTAGTCTATCAAAATTTCATAGAAAATACTAATGCTCAGAAGAATACATCTCAATCGACTAGTGGTAATGATGGTGTAGCCGCTAGTGTGCAAAACCCTAATCTGGCTTTACCTATTGCATCGGCGCCTCCTGTGCCGATGGCTTATTATCCTACCCAAACAAATCAGATTGTGGTTGCACCCATTAATCCTATTATGAGCATACCAGGTTCGGTAGCAACGCCGAACCCAACCTTACCTACAGCTACAACCACTCGACCACTAGCAAGTTATGGGTCGACATACCTGCCACAATTCTTACCTACAGCTAGTAACCCTACTCCTCCTATGCCACTGCCACAAGCTTCATTGTCCACTATGGATGATGGTCTAGCTAATCTTAGAGAGGAGATGGCTAAGATGCTTCGAGAGAATTTTGGTGTTGAGTTACCTCGGAATCGGATTTACCAAAAGCTGTACCCCGAGTACTTTGATGCCATCCAAAGCCCTCCGTGATATAAAATTCCAGATTTTGTTAAGTTCAATGGAGAGGGCACAAAACCACATGGGAGCATGTTAGTCAATACTTAGCACAACTAGGTGAAGCAGGCTCACTGAATGAGTTGAAAGTGCGTTATTTCCTTTATCATTAACTGGTACCGCATTTTCATGGGTTTCTTCTATACCACATGGTTCCATTCGAGTTTGGTCGCAGCTAGAGCAGAAATTTCATGATCACTTTTACAGCGGCATAATGAACTCAAGTTGTCACATCTAACATCGGTTAAACAGAAACATGATGAATCGGTCTCCGATTACGCCAAGAGATTCAGAGAAACGAAAAACCGATGTTTTAGTTTGGTGATAACCGAGAGACTTGGCAGACCTAGTGCTGAGTGGTTTGAGAACTCCCATTAGAGAAAAGCTAGAAGGCTATGAGTTTTAAATATCAACCAAGTCTTACAAAGGGCCTTGGCTCAGAAAGCGAAGCAAAGATCTCAAAGAAGTGCATAGATACAAAGCCGATCGACCAAAGATGAATATGGTGGAATATGATAGTGATCACTTGGACGATGAGGGTGATGTTTTTGTTATTGAATTTGTTTGGCCATCTAAGGCCAAACCCTTTACTTGTAATGATCTGAAACCGATTCATAAGAATCGTGATGAAGAGATGAAGTTTACTTTTAACATTGCTAAGTGTGATAGAATATTTGATGCTTTGCTGCAGGCTAAGATTATTAGAATATCTCATACTTTACCGCCGTTTGAAGAGCTGAAACGGCGTGCTTATTGCAAGTATCATAACTCTTTTTCTCATGATACTAACGATTGCAATGTTTTTCGACGACAGATACAATCGGCCATTAATGATGGACGATTGAACTTTTCTGAGATGCAAGTTGATAAACAGCCCTATCCAATGAACACCATGGATTTAGAAGGGAAGAAGCTGCTCATTCGGCCGGAGGTAGCCGAATCTGCTAATAAATCTAATGTCATTGTTGGTGAGCCCAGGAAAGACAAGGAGGGTGACAAGGTCTTGGGGAGACATGTTGTGCTTCATAAGCAACCCGATGGCAAGGAAGTGATCACGATCACCATCAAGAATCCTACACTCGGGGGGCAAACACAGGTGCAGCAGGACACTCGAGTTAAATTTGTCAAGCCCAAGAGTCCAGAAGTTGGCAAATGGAAGAGGAATGAAGCTAAAATGCAACGCAAGCGGATCAAGCCAACTTTTGATATGTTGCTGTCCAAATATGCTAATCAGTCCGCTGGTCCCAGCTCTAACCAGCCATCACACTTGAAGCGACCAAGGTCACCATCGAATGATATGTTCAGTCAGTATGTGAAACCGAGTGGACCAAGGGCGCAGTTTTCAGAAGAGCAGAGGCAATCTGTTGGAGTCGACTTGATTACTCATATAATGGCCGACTGAACATCGGTGACTATCAGTCGGCTGGTCAAAATATGCAACCGAGTGGAAAATATCCTAGTGTAAGAATGCACCCTGGTGGAAGCTATCCAAGTAGAAAAATGTGGCCAAGTAGATTCCATCCGACTGAGTTCCATCCGAGTGGATTCCATCGAGTGACGCCCATCCGAGTGGATTCCATCCGAGTAAAAGGTGCGCCGAGTGGAAATTTCATGCATCCGGAAAGTCGAAAAGAATGGCGTGTTAAGTCACCAAGTGTTGCAGCAGTTGAGTCAGGAAAAGGCAAGGAGAAAATGGATGTCGACTCACTTATCTTGGGCACCAAACATTCCCCATACAGCAGCCGATCGTGCATAACCACTCGACCGAGCCGACATTTGCTATCGCGCCAAAGCACTCGGTTAATGACCATGAAGCAAGCACCAGCCAAGTAAAGGTGAAAGATGCTAAATATACTCGACCAAAGTGGTGTCCTCCAGGGCTAACAAAGACACAGAAGAGGAAACTACAGAGGTTGAGGATTCAAGAGATGGCAGAGCAGAGGCCGAGAAGCAAAGGGATAAGTTGTTCAATGACACTCACCCATGGTTCCAGCAAAACAAGTGTGGAGGCCTAAACAAATACAAGATACATCAGCTTCTACATCTATCACAGAGGTGCCTACACCACCCAAGGAGGACGATGCGACAGCTATTACATCGTCTGCAACACTTCTTACTTCTCCTTCACTTGACCAGATTTCAGAATCGGTCGATCCACTTGAAGAAGAGGCTGATATGTTAGACTATGAGTCTACACCGTCCATGAAGGTATGGATATCAATATGGTATATTACTTACCTGCTGAGTGTCGTGTTGTAGATGAGGAAGGGAAGTGGCTCAACTGGATTTTGGCCCTAAAAACGCAATATTCGAGAAGCCAAAAGAACCAAGAACACATTTGAAACCGTTGTATCTCGAGGTCATATCAATGGATCGCCACTCATCGAATGCTTGTTGATGGTGGTGCTGTGGTAAATCTTATGCCCTATTCGGTCTTCGTGAAATTGGGTTTGCTCGATGAAGAATTGATCAAGACCAATATGGTGCTCAACGGGTTTGAAGGCAAAGAGAGAACTGAAGCCAAAGGTGTGATGTATGTGGAGCTTACCGTCGGAAGCAAAACTTTGGCTACTGCATTCTTTGTCGCTGAGGTGCAAGGTAACTACAACGTTATACTAGGCCGTGATTGGGTTCATGCAAACCAGTGCGTGCCATCCACTATGCACCAGTTTTTGATTCAGTGGGTTGATGATGAAGTGGAAGTCATTCATGCGGATAATTCGGCCTGTGTTGCTTTGGCCGATGCATCGGTGGATTGGCAACATCCCAATGCTACTTGCTTGACGGGACGTGACTTATCAGAGTTTGATTTTCTCAGCGCGACCAAGAATGGTTTTGTGCCCGTGTCTTTAAAGCCGACTGAATGCAATCGGCTCCAAGGTATGATATGTTTAAATGGATTCTAGTTCCGAGTGGTTACAAAAACATCTTGTAAAATATCGGTCCGGCGAGAACGATATGTATGAGTCTATTGAGGAGTTGGATGACATGGATAAACTTGGACAAGGTTTTACATCGGCCGATCCGTTAGAAGAGGTAGATATCGGAGACGGATCAGTCAGTCGACCGACATTTATAAACAAAAATTTGAAAGCCGATTGTAAAGCTAAATTAATCGAGCTATTGAAAGAATATGTTTGTTGCTTTGCATGGGAATATCATGAGATGCCAGGGTTGAGCCGAGAGCTAGTGGAGCATCGGTTGCCTATAAAGGCCGGTTTTAGACCTTATAAACAGTTGACCAGAAAGTTTAATCCGAAAACATGTGACCGGATCAAGGAAGAGATCGGTCAACTGCTTGAAGCTAATTTCATTCGACCTTGCAGGTATGCCGAGTGGATTTCTAACATTGTCCCAAAGGAGAAGAAGGATCCGCAAGTTGAGGTGTGCATTGACTTCAGAGATTTGAATAGGGCCACACCCAAAGATGAGTATCCCATGCCAATAGCCGATATGCTTATTAATGATGCTTCTGGACATAAGGTTATTAGCTTTCTAGATGGTAATGCCGGATACAATCAAATTTTTATGGCTGAAGAGGACATGTACAAAACAGCTTTCCGATGTCCTGGTTTCCTTGGTTTGTTTGAGTGGACAGTGATGACATTCGGATTAAAAAATGCTGGAGCCACATATCAAAGAGCTATGAATTTGATTTTTCATGATTTACTCGGTATGATACTTGAAGTTTATATTGATGATATTGTTGTCAAATCGGATGCTTTTGAATCTCACTTGGCCGATTTGCGTTTAGCTTTTGAGAGAATGAAAAGGTATGGACTAAAGATGAATCCTTTGAAATGTGCATTCGGCGTGTCAGCTGGCAAATTTTTGGGTTTCATTATTCATGAAGATGGCATCGAGATTGATCCCAAAAAGATAGAGGCCATACAGAAAGTGGAGGCTCCAACATGCAAGAGAGATATGCAAAAGTTCCTTGGCAAGGTCAATTATTTGAGAAGGTTCATAGCCAATCTGTCAGGGAAAGTTGATGCATTTACTCCTATCCTTCGGTTAAAGAATGATGTTAATTTCACTTGGGGGGCAAAACAGCAAGAAGCCTTTGATATGATCAAGAATTTTTGTGCACTCCTCCGTAATGAAAGCACCCAAGCATAGAGAGCCTTTTAAGCTTTATATCGCAGCAGAGGAAGGTGTTATTGGTGCTGTTTTGACTCAAGATACCGAAGGAAAAGAGCATGCCATTACGTATTTGAGCAGACGCTTATTGGACGTCGAGACAAGGTATACATCTATTGAAAAACTATGTCTATGCTTATATTATGCTTGCACAAAATTGAGAATTACCTAGTGCCGAGTGCTTGTGTAGTAGCTTGTCAAACCGATGTCATTAAGTACTTGTTGCATAGGCCAATTCTTAGTGGTAGAATTGGCAAGTGGGCTTATGCTTTGATTGAATATGATTTGGCTTATGAATCTATAAAATCCATGAAAGGCCAAATTGTTGCTAATTTCATTGTTGAACATCGGATTAATGACAAGCATGATGTTGATATAAACCTTGTTTCATTAGTGCCATGGAGATTGTACTTTGATGGTTCAGTTTGTAGCAATGGCCAAGGTGTTGGTATTGTTTATATGTCTCCTCATGGTGCTGTTTTTGAAGCCTCATGCCGCTTAGAATATTTTTTGCACAAACAATCAAGCCGAATATGAAGCATTGTTATTCGGTTTAGAGATGCTACTTGCTATAGGTGTTACACATATTGAGGCTTACGGTGATTCGTTACTAGTGGTGCAGCAAATATCCAGAGTCTTTCAGTGTTTGGACGAATCACTTAATGTTTATCTTGATAAATGTCTAGATATAATTTATACTTTGGATTGTTTTAGCATTGCACATATATCTAGACATGACAACTGGAAAGCAAATGAGTTGGCACAACAAGCATCTGGATATCATGTTGATCATGGCATGTTTCATATCTCTCAGAAACCGATGTCTTGTCTTGCCAAAATGGGGGAGGCCGAACCTGAACCCACTGATTCGGCCATTAACAAAAAATCTAGTGCAAGTGATAATTCCGACTGGAGAAAACCCATTGTTGATTACTTGTGCAATCCGAGTGAAAGGGTGGACAGGGCTGTTCGGCGTATGGCTTTTAAGTATACAATGAGAGATGATGGTCTTTATCGCCGAACAGTCGATGATGTTCTTCTAAAGTGTTTGGATGAGGACCAGGCAAGAGTTGCTATGGGGAAGTACATGAAGGTATTTGTGGCACTCACCACCGGCTCCCAAGATGAAATGGTTATTGCGACGTCTTTGGTTTTATTGGCCGACTATGATTAATGATTGCTTCAGATATTATAAAGGATGTGAAGCTTGTCAAAAGTTTGGTGATATTCAATTAGCTCCTGCTGCTATGTTACATCCTATTATCAAACCGTGGCCTTTCAGAGGTTGGGGTTTAGATTTCATTGGACAAATCCACCCGTCTTCTTCAAAAGGGCATCGGTTCATATTGGTGGCAACTGATTATTTCACTAAATGGTCTGAAGCAGTACCTCTCAAGAACATGACACATACGGAGGTAATTCAGTTCATCACCGAGCACATTATTCATAGATTCGGTATTCCTCAAACATTAACTACGGATCAAGGTTCATCTTTCATGTCACACCAAATCAGAGAGTTTGCCGAATCTTATAACATAAAGTTGCTCAATTCCTCTCCGTATTATGCCCAAGCTAATGGACAAGCTGAGTTTAGCAATAAAATTCTAATCAAGCTCATCAAGAAGAGGATTGAGGATAATCCGAGGAGATGGCATGAGTTGTTGTCTGAAGCTTTGTGGGCACATAGAATTTCAAGGCATGGTGCTACCAAGGTGACTCCATATGAGCTTGTATATGGCCAAGAGGCTGTTTTACCAGTGGAAGTTAATTTGAATGCTTTGAGAATAGCCAAACAAAATGATTTATCGGCAGTAGACTTTTATAACTTGATGATGGACAATATTGATGAAGTTGCCGATAAACGTTTGGTTGCTTTGAAGTACATAGAGAGAGACAAGTTGAGGGTTGCAAGAGCTTACAATAAGAAAGTTAAGTTGAAGAATTTTCAAGTTGGTGATCTCGTCTGGAAGGTGATTCTGCCGATTGGTTCAAGAGATAGGAAATTCGGGAAGTGGTCTCCAAGTTGGGAAGGTCCTTTTATAATTACAAGGGTTGTTCCCGGAAATTCATATTTGGTGGAATCAATACAAGGGGCATTGTTACCCCGAGCTCTCAACGGAAAATATTTGAAGAAGTACCACCCGAGTGTGTGGCAGGAAGCCTGAGTAGGCAATGGACGATATACGACTATCGCTCTTAGCACAAACATGGCCGATATATAATTATCGCCCTGAGGAAAATAAATGGCCGATGGAGTGTTGACATCGTCCTTAGAACGAACACTATGCATATTATTTTTCGGCGTGCAAGCTTTGCCGAAAAACAGGGGGGCATGTGTACACGCCTGATTTTGGCAAGATACAGAGTGAAAGGGTTTTCAGCATGAAAAGTTCCACATCACCGAATGGAACAACTTTAATGTTTAGACCATAATTATTCGGCATCATATCAAAGACCAAAACTACACTCAGATTGTCATGTTTAGGTGTTCTGAGTGCTTTTTGGTCAATTAAGCCTCTAGGACAACCTCGGATGAAGGAATGCTCTACAAGAATTGTCTTCGTCCCGTCAAATCGGTCTATTTTTATATAAAAATCATCTCAATCCGAGTTCGTATGCAAAAGTTAGAGCTATCTGAATGCAGCCCTGTCAAGAGGCGAAATATGACGCGGGAAACCAGACATGTCTTGGCAAGTGTCTGACGTAATGCGTGAGTGTTTTGCCCCAGAAGATAGCCTCGAATCGGAAAACGTTCAACACGAAAGTTTTTCGTCTCATCAAAACGGTCAACTTTGCTTTTGGAGTCATCATCATCCGACGTAGTATATGACCTGCAGAGACGCTGCAAGAGTCGGACGGTCCGGTCAGCTGAACGAGTCCGACTCGAAATTAGAGATGACCCCGTGGAGTATTCAAGATGGCCTTATTTGGAAAAGTGATCAACATACGGATTGTTGGCCTTGTCAAAGCACACAAAATTGATATTTGAACCGTCTCCATCGGAAGTCATATGCACATTCCACGGCCCACGCAAGGAGCTAGACAGAAGATTGGACCAGATTCGGGCTGAATCCGAGTGGGACCAGAACTAGGACTCTAGGACGTGAATTGATGTAATTTTCTTGTAAGGAAATACTAGATAAATCCTTTGCTTGTACGGGAAGTCCAGCTGCCTCTTATATATGTTGGGGGTGACGGCCGATTAAACAACACACAATCGAACAAATCAATATACTACTTTTTCCTGTCTACGTTTTATCTCTCCACCGTTTTCTCTCTCGTTCTTCGCTGTTCTCCGTGTTTGAGAGCTGTGAATCCCGAGGCTCTAGGGGCGAGCGAATCGACCTAGGGCAGCCCATAGCCGCCGCAATCCCTGACGGGGTCCCTCCCGGGTGCGCGGGGTTTCGGGTCTGCAAAAGCACCCGCCGACTGTCTTGCGTATCGCGCTGTCGGTCGGGTCTCCTTCGACGTGAGGTGCGGTGCATCACCCCCGGCGTCGAGGGTACACGTAACGTGTTCGTGTGTCAACAGAAACGTCGAGGCCATCTCCCAGAAAGTCCTCGTATCATGACAACATAGCATAAATACTTTTCTAATTTGTTGTTTGAAACTATTGGCATACTTGTGCAGGATAGATATATTGATATGCTGCGCACTGGTTATACGTGCAATTACACTTCGATATTTTCAGCCAGAGAATGAATAATTCAAGCAGGTACAGACCATGTTTGTAGTCCTTGTACACCATGTTGCATTTTGTGTTTTTTGGTGCTTGCATCATTTAGTGTTTATAATCTGAACTACTTTGGATCATTAGCTGGTTTTCAAAGTGCATGTAGCTTCACATTTCTCAAGTTATGTTGATTTCCGGAGTGCAAGTGCCTTCATATTTTTAAGTTAAATGTTCGCCCCTGGTAACTTGAATTCGTGGATCAGCCACTGCACACAAATCATACACAAATGCCAGTACGAATTAAATGAAATGCAGGGACTTACGCTAGCTCGTTGTACAGGCTCACTGCAGCTCTGCTTGCGCTTGGGATGTTCCATGTACAAATCTATGTTACCACTTGCTTGGATGTGCAGGCCTTGTGCTCTTTGCATCCCCCTCTGCATTTTTGACATGGCGAATGGTTGATCAAATAAGAGGAATCGACCTTGATGTTGTATCGGAGGACAGATACTTACAAGGTTATACGGGTGTGCAGGATGTGTACCAAATCCCGTAGCGCCGTCATGCTTCGCTAAAATATGGATTTGCTTGTTTTAGATGATATCTCTAGAAGAAATAAGAGTTAAAGTCAGAGTTGCATAGGCCTGTAAGCTAAGAGAGCAGTGAAAGGATATCCAAACATCGTCGGAACAGTGCACAAGGGAGTGATGTGTGGATACCTAGTTCGGGCCGGCGTTTGGGCATGCTCGCCTAGCTAGAGTGCGGGTCACTTCAGAGCCGCTGAGGGTGATGCGCTGGCGTTGGCTAGCCGCGCACGGATGCAGATCTTGAGTGGCAGCGGAGCACTACGATGCGGTGGACGAGACCGTTGGTGAAGCCCCAACGACCTCAGGGGCAGAGGTGCGACGATGTGCTGGTGAAGTAGCCCCGGTGAGCTAGGAGACTGCGTCGGTGAAGCGCACCTGATGCGGTGGAACTCGGTGTCTGTGAGGCACGTCGGTTGCGGCGGCCAACATTGTCGGTGGACCACCCAAAGGCGGTGGGCGAGGCGAGATGAGGTAGCTCGGTCACGGTGGTGAAGCGCGACCGTCGTCTTCGTCATTGTCGTCCGGCACAGAGGTGGGGAACGGTGGGGAAAGAGATGAGACGAGGGGTGATTCGAGGGTTGGCGACGAATTAGGGATTTGAGCAATCTGGCGCGGAAGGGGATGGTGGAGAAGAGAGATTTTGCAGGGCTGGAATTGGGGCCGCCAGATATTTCAATCCGAAACGTGGAAGCGCGAACTTATATTTTCGTCGTCCTTTTTTTTGGGGGGGGAGGGGTGGGTGGCTGGGTGCTACGTGTCCGTCCGACACACACGACCACCCCGACAGGACTATGCTTAGGTACCTTAAGGACCTGCCTTTGTGTCCATGACATGTGGGCCTAACAGGTGGCTGGCCCACATGTCAGTGACCCAAAGGCAGTTTCCTTTAAGGCACGGAAGCAGCGTCCACCCCGACACGACCGTGGTCTGCCTGGTGCGCCTAAATTTGAGAATGCAAACGAATCTTCTTTCATTTGCAAACGAATCTGTATGTATTACCATGCCCGTGTTTTCCTTGCAATAATTAGTCATTCGAAATGACATACTCCATCCATTCACTTTTGTAAGTCGTTTCAGAGAACTTAAAATGAACTATTTTGCACATTGTCTGAAATGTCTTCAAGGTCGTATAAAAGTGAATAGAGGGAGTACTATAAATTAATTAATGAGCAGTTATTTGAAAAAATTGAAATGGTACCCACGCTAACGTGGATTAGAGTGTGTGTCACATAATTAGTTATTTGAATTAGAGTGTGTGTCACGTAGTTAGCTATTTGAATTAGAGTGTGTATCACGTAGCGATCTCCAATTCTAACGTGGATTTAGCATTTCACTGTATCCAAGCTACTTTTTTAACTCAAATTCATATGTATATGATGAACACCATGGTAGTGAGAAAATTTTTGGATGGATTCAAACATATGACCTACAAAATAGCACAACAAACTGAGTCAATGTCAACTTTTCGAAAGTTAGTATGGCACGAATTCGAAATAATTGCCCGTATGCTTGGTCCTCGGTTCAAATCTTACAATGTACACCAAATTGAAACATCGATATTAAGTCTCGTACTATGTACATTCAAATGTTGTTTTTAGCCCCCCCCCCCTCACAAACGCTACATACTTCCTGTATCGGTCAATCTTCCTCTCCTAACCACCTTAGGAAGCTATCGGTTCCCAATACACGTTCATTCTTTCTCTCCATGTTTCGATCTCTAAGTCTCTCAACTACACAACCCCTTTTTCCACTCTATTACCAAATGTATTTACCTCACACACCCTCCATTGCACCCTATGCCGAGCTCTCCCCCTCGCACCCTGTCGCGCTAAATACATGCATTGCCTATCTAGCCCCCCCCCCCAACCTCTCGTGCGCACGCACGCACATTGTATATCTAGGTCACTCCCTCGAGACTGTCTCACTATTTCTTCCGCACGGCGGGCCACACTCGCTCAATCTCGCTCTCTTTATCTGAGTCTCGTTTAACCTTGTTTTCTTTCACACACAAATGATATATCTCCCTGTTCGGGCAGATTGTCTATCTAGGTCAGTCCATCCAAGCCGTCGCCACTCTGTCGACCTCATGCTGGGCCATGCTCACTCAATCTCTCTCTCTCTCCCTCTCTCTCTCTCTCTCTGTATGTCTCGATTGACCTCGCTCTTTCTCAGACAAAAATGATATATCACCATGTTTGAGCCCAATTCGACCTATTCACATTGTATACTCTCTCACGCACATCGTCTATCTAGGTCACTCTCTCCAACCCGTCTCACTCTTTCGATCGCACGACGACCCTATGTAATCGGTTGACCTTGCTTCGTCCCACGCACAAAATATATCTACACGTTTGTGACTGGATCATCTCTCAAGCTCTATCTTACAGCCCTCACCCTTGCCAAAAAGCACAATCGGACAATATCTCTCCAGAGCATATATATTTGTTCAATGAATGTCGGACCACACTCACTTTGTCTCTCTATCTATATGTCTCTCGATTGACCTCGCTTTCTCACAACGTATCTTCCACGCGCTGAAGCTACAACCTCTCCATCCCTCGCAAAGCCGGAGCTATTTACATTGCGAGGGGCACTCCAACCTTGGATTGATTTGTGTAGGCATTTATTCCGGTCGGTTTAGATTATATTTTCGTAGCATTCGGCCCACAACTACTCCAAACACCGTTGCAACCCACGCAACTCCCCTAGTTGATTTCCCTCTGGCTCGGTCATCGCTCTCTCACACGTCCTTTCTCTCCTTCAACGTCGCACCATGGTATTATTGAAAAAACTATGTTGTTCTCTCTAATTATTATAAATAAGCTACAAAACTACACACCGATAGTCCACTTGGAATGGAACAAATTTCGACCCACAAATTGAAGTGCTACAACCTACACACCGAGGGGCCCACATGTCATGAAACAAATTTGGACCCATATACAAATTAAACAATAAAGGACGAGGATCAAACATGCGACCGGGCCTTCAAGCCGCACGTCAATAGGCAACATATGTAGAATAGCAATGTTTGTTGTACCCCCTTTCTTCACATAATGTTTTTATATTACCACAGCCTAATTAATGGATAACATGTAATATTATTTTTAGTACTATTCTCCTTCACTTACTGGTGGGTTCCATGTGTGCTCTCTCTCTCTCTCCCTTCTGCGTTTAGGCCTTGCGGGCAAACAGGAAGAACTTCATGAGCGATGTTGCCGTTGACCATATCTGCACGCGTTCACAAGTCACAAGACCAGTTTCACGTACTAGCAGCACTAGTCGGTGTATGCGTGCAATGCACGTTAATTTGGAAGTATATTAAGTGCATGCGGATATTAACTACTAGGATATATTATTTGCGTGTTGTCATGTGATTAGCACTATTTTTGGCATGAAATTAACTGCACGCTAAACGTGTTGAGCGCTCGACATTGAAGCAGTCTAGGTCGTTGGATGACAAGGAATACATGTGGCTTGATGACATTTTATATTTAATTTGATACGGCTCTAGCAGAACATTCAATCGATCAAACCATACATTTCGTTCAGTCTGACTCTGACTTAAATTATACTACGATCGATATAAAATAAACGGAAATGATAAACGTTCAGATTTTAAGCATGGCAATCCAAACGTTTTTCGTGGCAAATTTAGATTACGCGGCGGCGGCGGGGGCGTCTCACGGTGGGAAGCGGCTCCTCTGCCGTGCTCTGTGTGTCGTCGGGCCACTGACCGACGGCGACGGCGGCATCTTGCACCGTTGTTGGCGTACTCCTGGATGTTGGCCTAGCTTCAAGGAAGCTGTAACGCCCTCGATGCGGCTATATCTCCCACGTGTCGAGGCACGACTTAGAGGCATAACCGCATTGAAAGCTATGTCGCAAGTGAGGTAATCTTCACACAACCCATGTAATAAATAAGGGAAAGAGGTACATAGTTGGCTTACAGTCGCCACTTCACACAGTACATAAATAAACAACCATCATTCAGTGTACACTCAAGGTCCGACTACGGAACCAAAATAAAAGAAGATACCCCAAATGCTACACAGATCCCCGATCGTCCCAACTGGGCACCACTACTGATCATCCGGAAAAGACACATAGTAACGACCACGTTCCTCGTCGAACTCCCACTTGAGCTCGGTTGCGTCACCTGCACTGGCCTCGTCGGAACCTGCAACTGTTTTGGAAGTATCTGTGAGTCACGGGGACTCAGCAATCTCACACCCGCGAGATCAAGACTATTTAAGCTTATAAGAAGGACAGGGTAGTAAGGTGGAGCTGCAGCAAGCGACTAGCATATATGGTGGCTACTTCGCAAAAGAGAGCGAGAAGAGGAGCAAAGCACGATCGTGAAACTAGTAGCGATCAAGAAGTGATCCTGAACTACTTACGTCAGACATAACTCCAACACCGTTTTCACTTCCCGGACTCCGCCGAGAAGAGACCATCACGGTTACACACGCGATTGATGTGTATTTTATTTGAGGTCAACTTTGGGTTTTCTACAACCGACATTAACAAATTCCCATCTGCCTCATAACATGGGCACGGCTTTGAAAGATATTACCTGCGGGGTGTCCCAACAGCCCATTATAAGCTCTCACGGTCAACGAAGGATATTCCTTCTACCGGAAGACCCGATCAATCTCGGAATCCCGGACTACAAGACATTTCGACAGCAATAAAACAAGACCAGCAAAGCCACCCGAATGTGCCGACAAATCCCGATAGGAGCTGCACATATCTCGTTCTCGTGGCACACCGGATGGGCAAGGCGTCGGGTTGGCATAGACCTGGATTGCCCGGGCGCCGGACATCACCAGGTTGGGCCAGCACTCGAAGGAGCACTGGTCCGGGGTTTAAAATAAGATGACCCTCGGGCTCGCGAAAACCGGGGAAAAAGGCTTAGGTGGCAAATGGTAAAACCAAAGTTGGGCCTTCTTTGGAGGAGTCTTATTCAAAGCGAACTGTCAAGGGGTCCCATAAATCACCCAACCGTAAGGAACGCGAAATCAAGGAACATAACACCGGTATGACGGAAACTAGGGTGGCAAGAGTGGAACAAAACACCAGGCATAAGGCCGAGCCTTCCACCCTTTACCAAATATATAGATGCATTAATTATAGCAGATATATATTGTGATATCCCCAACAAGTAAACATGTTCCAACAAGTAACAACACCTCCTTGTTCCAACAAGGAACAAACTTCAGCTTCACCTGCAACTAGCAACGCTATAAGAGGGCTGAGCAAAGCGGTAACATAGCCAATCAACGGTTTGCTAGGAAAAGGATGGTTAGGGGCTGACATGGCAACATGGGTGCATGATATAGCAAGTGGTAGGCATCGTAGCATAGGCATAGCAAAAGAGCGAGCAACTAGCATAGCAAAGATAGAAGTGATTTCGAGGGTATGGTCATCTTGCCTGCAATGTTCTCAGAGTTGTCGAAAGCTTGATCCTCGTAAGCGTTCTCAACAGGTTCCTCGTTCACGTACTCGTCTCCCGGCTCTACCCAAAGCAAGAACACAAACAAAGGAACCACAATAAATCACGGTGCAATGCACAATCAACATGATGCAAAACATGACATGATATGCGAGATGTGATATGCAATGCGTATGTGCGCCCGAAGGAAATGATGAACCAGGCATCAACTTGGCAAACCAAGTATGCCACTGGAAAGATGAGATGATTTCGGTTGAAATCGATATAAAGATCACCGGAATCGGATGCACGGTTTGCAAATGACAAGCAAAACAAGAATGGCACAAATCTGCCATTAACAGCATGATGCCACTTAGCAAGCAACAAAAAAAATAAGCTACTGCACCCAAACATACCAACAAAGTATATGGCAGTGATCTACACAAGATGCTCGACAAAAGATGAGCACTGAGCTACGGCTAGTTCACATCATAACAGGTTCAAACAAGCATGGCAAAAGTGCACAAAATATCAGGCTGGACATGGCAAAAACAGCATCAGGTTGCAATGTTCAGAGCAACAAAACTACATGCTACAGGAACTTAAAATAGCAAAACATGGCATGGCATGAATCTACTCAAATCATAGAACAAAAGTCCCTTACTGACCATAAGCCAAAAAGGATCAGAAAATATAGTAACACCCATGTCAAAATTGAAAGTTTCGTTAACAGATTCAGCAACATGACATGTCAAAAACTGATAACAAGTAGGCATGTTTACAAGCTCAATGCACTCACTACAGAGCCTTAAATGATAAACTAAGCATACATACATCAATAAGACATGGCATAGAAGACATACATGGCAAGAACAATAACATAGCATACATGGATCAACCACAACAACCTTGGCAAAATTGAATAACATGTAAACAATCTGCCAGGAAACATTTGATAGCAAAAGTAGAGCTCGATTGACTCAAGCTATGGCACTCCATAATTGCAAACAAAGGCATGGATGGATAGAGCAAGACATGTTTTACAAAAAATCCTTATTGAAGTATCTCAAAATATGCATGGATCTCTTGGTATGATCAAGTTAACATGGCATCAAAATCTCAGCAAAATAGAGCTGAAAACAGCAACATCAGGACACCTACTTTGCATGCTTGTGCTAGTCACCACATAGATCACAAAAATACATGGAATATACCCCTGGAAATATGGCATGGCATATTACAAAACACATGTAGGACTCAAATCCATAGGGTGCACACATTAATCATGGCAAAAATAACAAAAGTGCAAGTTCTGTTAAGAAACAGAAACTAACATCACATAGCCCTCTTCCAACAGCATTTCGGGCATCAAGATGAGCTCAAATTAAAATGATGCAATGAGATGAAATGATCTACTCTTCGAGACGAACATTTTATATATTATCGCGCAAAATGGATCTACAGATGCAAAGTTACACTACGGAGAAAATGCAACAAAATATCCATGAGATGAAAAAACTTAGAAGAAAAATGAGGGAGAAGAAGTCAGCGGCTCGGTCGATCGGATCCGCCCGATCGGATCGGGCGACGGCGGCTCGAGCTCGCGGAGCCCGGCGAGGAGGAGGAAGGGCGGCGGCCGGAGGGGAGGAGGCGGCCGGCGAGGTCGGGCCGCCGGCGAGGCGACGGCGGGGCCGGAGAGGCGCGTGGCGCCGGGCGGCGGGCGCGCGGCCGGTGGCGGCGTGGCGCGTGGCGGCGGCCGGCGCGGCGAGGCGGCGGGGCGGGGCGGGCGGCGCGAGGAAGGCGGCGGAGGCGGTGGACCGGCGCGCCGAGGGCGCGCGCGAACGCAGCGACATGGGGCGGCCGTGGCTCGGGGCGGCCGGCCAGGCGGAGGCGGCGGCGGGTGCCATGTGGCGGCTCCGGTTGGCGGCGGCGGCGGCGGACGTGTCCGGCCCGAATCGGACACGTCCGCGGCGGGAGAGGAGGGGGCTAGGGTTAGGGGGAATTGATCCGGATTTTCGGGAGGTGTTTAAATAGGCATAGAGGAGCTAGGAGAGTCCAAATGAGGTGTAGTTTTCGCCCACACGATCGTGATCGAATGACGGAGAGCATGGAAGTGACTTAGATGGGTTATTGGGCTGTTTTGAAGGGGTGTTGGGCTACAACTTAAAAGAGGCCTTTCCGAGAGTGCGGTTTACCGTTGGAGTACCAAACGAGCTCCAATTGACCCGAAACTTGACCGGTGGTCTAAGGGTGGTATAACAAGGCCACTAGACAAACCTCGGTCCATTCCGAGAAGGTTTTGTACCCGCACACGGAAAAACATAAAAGGGGCCGCCGGGGAAGATAGGAGTGTCGGATTGCAAAACGGACAACGGGAAAAATGCTCGGAATCATGAGACGAACACGTATGCAAAAGCGATGCACATGATGACATGATATAAAATGCATGACATGGACAAAAAGCAAAAGAAGAAAAACCCAACCACGGAGGGAATATCATATCACAATGCCGAAAATGGCAAGAGTTGGAGTTACAAATATGGAAAGTTACTTCCGGGGTGTTACAACACTCCACCACTACAAGAGGATCTCGTCCCGAGATCTAGGACTGAAAGAACTCCGGATATTCGGAACGGAGGTGATCCTCGCGCTCCCAGGTAGCTTCTCAGTCGGAATGGTGTGACCACTTCACTTTCAGGAATTTGATTGACTTGTTGCGAGTCTTGCGCTCGGTTTCTTCAAGAATAGCAACGGGGTGCTCATGATAAGAGAGATCTTCTTGAAGGTCAATCTCTTCGAAGTTGATAGTGCGTTCAGGAGTCTTGAAGCACTTGCGGAGCTGTGACACGTGGAACACATCGTGCACATTTGCAAAGTTGGATGGGAGCTCAAGTTGATAGGCGAGATCGCCTCTTTTGCCAATGATCTTGAAAGGACCCACGTATCTAGGTGCAAGCTTCCCTTTGATACCGAAGCGACGAGTGACTTTCATTGGAGAGACACGGAGGTAGACATGGTCTCCGATTTCAAAAGCCACATCACGGTGCTTATCATCATAAAAGCTCTTCTGGCGCGATTGCGCGGCTTTGAGATTCTCACGAATGACTTTGCACATTTCTTACATACGTGATCAAGTCATTGCCAAGAAGTTGGCGTTCACATCTCGCACCAATTGAGAGAGTACGGCACTTTCGCCATAGAGAATTTCGAATGTGGCCTTGCCGAACTCGCTTGGAAGCTGTTGTTGTAGGAGAACTTCGGCATATGGAAGACAATCTTCCCACTTCATACCGAAAGAAATGACGCAAGCCACGAGCATATCTTCAAGGATTTGATTAACTCGCTCAACTTGGCCACTTGTTTGAGGATGGAAAGCTGTGCTGAAACGAATGTTGGTGCCCATGGCCTTCGAAAAGAATCCCAAAATTTGGAGGTAAAGATGTTGCCACGGTGCGAAGAGATCACTTGTGGAATGCCGTGCAAGGAGACAATCTCGAGGTGTATAGCTCGCCAACCGAGCTGCTGTGATGGATTCTTTGATAGGAAGAAAATGAGCCACTTTAGTAAGCTTGTCAATGACAACGAAGATAGCATCATTTCCACGCTTGGACTTTGGAAATCCAGTCACGAAGTCCATCTCGAGATGATCAAACTTCCATTCTGGAATAGCAAGAGGTTGGAGGAGACCAGCTGGTCTTTGGTGTTCTGCTTTCACTCTTCTGCAGGCATCACACTCATTCACGAATTGAGCAATTTCTCGCTTCATTCGAGTCCACCAATATGACTGCTTGAGGTCATGGTACATCTTCGTACTTCCAGGATGAATGGATAGAAGCGAATTGTGAGCCTCGTTCATAATGACTTTTCTCAGATCACCCTTAGGAACCACAATCCGGTCCTCGAAGAAAAGAGTATCTTTGTCATCAACGTGGAAGCACTTGTACTTGAAATGCCCTTGTCGATACCACGTTTCACCTTTTTCACCATGGTATCCGAAGTTGAGCCTCACGAATCTGAACTTCCAAAGTAGAAGAGACTATGAGGTTGGCAAGAAAGCCTTGAGGAACAACTTGAAGATTCAGCTTATGGAAAGCTTCACAAAGATCCGGTGGAGGGGCTTGAGGATTAGGCTGCTGCGATAAGCCTTCTGCTCAAAGCATCTGCAATGACATTGGCCTTGCCCGGAGTATATTCAATACTTGGGTTGTACTCTTGAATCATTTCGACCCATCGAGTCTGCCTGAGGTTGAGGTTGGGCTGAGTGAAGATGTACTTGAGACTCTTGTGATCGGTGAAAATGTCCACTTTCCTTCCCAACAAGAGATGTCTCCACGTTATCAATGCATGAACAACTGCCGCCAACTCAAGATCGTGAGTGGGGTAGTTCTTTTCGTTGGGCTTCAACTGGCGAGAGGTATAAGCCACAACTCTCTTCTCTTGCATTAACACAGACCGAGACCTTGAAGAGAAGCATCACGAAAAAACTTGAATGGCTTGGATTCATCGGAGGAGTCAAGACAGAGCTGTGACGAGTTTCTCTTTGAGGGTATTGAAAGCAACGTCACATTCGGGAGACCGGACATACTTCACATGCTTCTGGAGGAGGTTGGAAAGAGGCTTTGCAATCTTGGAGAAATTCTCAACGAATCTTGACAATAGCTTGCAAGACCAAGAAAATCTGCGGAGCTGCTTGACATTTAAGGAGGTTCCCAATTCACAATTGCGGACACCTTCTCGGGATTAACTAGCGATGCCCTTGGCGGAGATGATATGACCAAGATAAAGCACTTCATCAAGCCAGAATTCACATTTGGAGAACTTAGCATAGAATTGATACTCTCTGAGCTTGTCTAGTACCAATCGCAAATGTTTGGCATGATCCTTCTTATTCTTGGAGAAGACCAAAATATCATCAAGATAGACCAAGACGAATTCATTGGTGTAGGGGTTGAAGATGAAATTCATCATCCGAGAGAATGTCGGAGGAGCATTGACAAGGCCGAAAGACATGACAGTATATTCATAAGAACCAAAGCTTGTTCTGAATGCTGTCTTGGGAATATCTTGTTCACGAATGCGAATCTGATGATAACCCATATGAAGGTCAAGCTTGGAGAACACTTTAGCACCTTTGAGTTGCTCGAAAAGCTCATTGATGTTGGGAAGTGGATACTTGTTCTTGATAGTCTTCTTATTCAATGGACGGTGTCGGCGCAAAGTCGGTCCGTGCCATCCTTCTTCGGACAAAAGAACACCACAACCCCAAGGAGATGAACTCGGTCCGATCAAACCCAGACGCTCTTGTTCATCGAGCTGCTTCTTCAATTCCTTCAGCTCATCAGGTCCAAGCTTGTATGGGCGCTTGCAAACGGGTTCGATGCCGGGCTCAAGATCGATAACGAACTCAAGCGGCCGATGAGGAGGCATACCCGGAAGCTCTTCTGGAAAGACATCTTGGTACTCACAAACGACTGGAATCTGAGAGATAGCATTCAGTTCGCCCTTCTCATTGAGAGAAAACAACCGAATGGTTTCATCACGAGCGGCATAGATTATCACATCATTAGAAGAGTGAGTCAATTGAATTTCTCTGGCAGCACAATCAAGCTGAGCTTTGTGCTGATAAAGCCAGTCCATTCCGAGAATAAGATCAATATCCGAGTCACCGAGAACAACTGGTTTGGCCAGAAATCTATAATCGCCCATCTTGATAGAAACATCCGGGACGCAAACATTAGATGTCATTTGCTTACCCGGGGACACAATCTTCAACGGAATAGGAATCTTTTCCGTCACAAACTCGTGCTTGGCAACAAAAGGTCTCGAAATGAAAGAAAGGGATGCACCAGTATCAAATAAAACTTTGGCAGGAATATCATTAACTGAGAGATTACCCATTATCACATCAGAAGATTCCTCCGCTTGAGCTGCATTCATCATATTGACCTTGGCATGCTTTGGATTATGCTTGACCACTGCATTGCTGGAAGATTTCACAGGAGGAGGAGGCGGAAGGCGCCTCTGGTTGAAGCACTTGTTCGCATAGTGACCTTCTGGCGACATTTGTTGCAAGTCACCTCG
Source organism: Aegilops longissima (assembly GCA_021605205.1). Lineage (NCBI taxonomy): Eukaryota > Viridiplantae > Streptophyta > Magnoliopsida > Poales > Poaceae > Aegilops > Aegilops longissima. Next base: position 69,782 of record JAHIAM010006095.1, on the reverse strand, counting down.
GAGAGCGGATGGTGGTAAGGAGCACTTGACCTTGGAGCTTGAGAATTAGGCTTGTTCGATAGCTTGGGTTGGGTGGGTGGGAAGATCCACGGCCACCTGAGTTCTTCTGGCGATAAGGCTGACGGAGCGGAGGAGGAGGAAGGTAGAACTTCTGCTGCTTAGCTGCCACTTGAGAGGAAGAAGAAGACTGAACTGCATCCCCGATTCTCTTCTTAGAAGCCTCACATTTGAGCTGGGCAGCTTCTTGCTTGATGCCATGTTGTAGAATTCATCATACTTATCTGGCTCAAAAAGCACAAGAGCTAATTGCAGATCTTCTCTCAGACCACCTCTGAATTGATAGATCATACTCTTTTCATCAGGCACGTCTTGCTTAGCAAAACGAGCGAGCTTCGGAATTGGATATTGTATTGATAGACGACATGTTGCCTTGCTTGAGATTGCGGAACTCCTCACGCTTGCTCTCAACAACACTTTTCGAATGTGATGAGCTCAAATCACGGCGGAACTCATCCTGTAATGACACGACCTCCTCTGGAATCTTTCTATTGCTGGTACCACTCAGCAGCTTGATCCTTGAGTTGAAGCGATGCAAACTTGACAAAGTCCTCGTGTCCGACATTGCTACAATCAAAATGCTTGCAGATGTCCACAAGCCAATCGTCGGCGTCGTGGCCTCGACACGTAAACCGAAAGACTTGGCTGATTAGCGAGGAACCGTGATAGTAGCAAAGTGCGGCTGGTTGTTGCCTTGGCCTTGATTTCCTTGATTGCCTTGCCCTGAGTACGTTCTTGCAAGAGCTGCAAAATCATCGAGCATTGGCATTGGTGGCTGCCATGATAGCTTGCCGAGCCTCTGGAGGCTGAGGTGGAGGTGGAGGTTGACCGATCCCCATCATTGCGATCCGGATTCGACGTTGGCGGAGCCATCTGAAGAGGGTGACATCCGTTAGTCCTTTGATAGACAAATAGTCAAGTTGAATCAGCGGATAGAAATTGCAACATATAGTCTTCACAATAAACATTCGAACAAGAATGAGCGAATGAATTCAAAAGTTAATCATCACACGTCCATTAAGGTGAGAAGCCACTTAGATAAAGATATGGAAACAACATCTGCCTTAGAAACAAATCGAATATCACAACTGAAAACAAAAGATTGGCTTCTAGAATGAGCGGAACAAACACATGATAGAGATTTACGCCCAAAGTGTTGATGGTGGGGCCCACACGGACACGACGTATAGCGGACGTCACGAATGACAAACAAGGCGTCCCGAATCAGCATATCCAAGGATTCTTTAAGGCGTCTCGCGACCACTCAGAATCGACCGTGAATGGGCGGACCACTAGACGTTGAACCCCAATCTCAAATCATACATCATCGGAAAGAATATCCCGTAAGCTACTAGAATTCCCACCTATAAACTCCGAAACTTTCTGGTTATGCAATCAGGTGTTGGGGATACAGGGACACAAAATATATCACCCAAACTAACAATACCTAGATCCACCAGTATCCATCCGTCAACACATAACCAAGAAATCCTCGGAAATCGTGTACCTCGACCTTGAAAAACATCCGTTATACAAGTCATGGCAATACTCCATAATCGCCTCGATCTTTGGGCTATCGGGTTATCTCACCAACAACTGCACAAAAGAGATTTCGATGTCGGCAAAACTCGGTATTCCAGAATCTGCAACGATAAAATTGTGGCGACAACACCTCGGAGCTCAACTCCCGGGACACCGCCACAACCCCTAAATGTCGAGGCACCAAGAACAATGTTCTCGTCACAAAACCATCGAACGATCCCAAGATACCCACGTGATCCTAAAAAATTTTTAGTGAAATTTGAGGAGAGAAGAGTCAAAACTCCTCGTCGGGAGACCTCACAGAGCGACGAAGGACTGGGGAGTAAAAGAATCCTACTCTCGATATATATAATCCTAAGACTCAAAACATTTTCCATTCTAGACTCAACAACGCCAAAGACAAACAATCAAGTAGGGGCTCCTAAGTCGGGCAAGGCTCGATTACCAACTTAGCGCCTCGATGCGGCTATATCTCCCACGTGTCGAGGCACGACTTAGAGGCATAACCGCATTGAAAGCTATGTCGCAAGTGAGGTAATCTTCACACAACCCATGTAATAAATAAGGGAAAGAGGTACATAGTTGGCTTACAGTCGCCACTTCACACAGTACATAAATAAACAACCATCATTTAGTGTACACTCAAGGTCCGACTACGGAACCAAAATAAAAGAAGATACCCCAAATGCTACATAGATCCCCGATCGTCCCAACTGGGCACCACTACTGATCATCAGGAAAATACACATAGTAACGACCACGTTCCTCGTCGAACTCCCACTTGAGCTCGGTTGCGTCACCTGCACTGGCCTCGTCGGAACCTGCAACTGTTTTGGAAGTATCTGTGAGTCACGGGGACTCAGCAATCTCACACCCGCGAGATCAAGACTATTTAAGCTTATAAGAACGACAGGGTAGTAAGGTGGAGCTGCAGCAAGCGACTAGCATATATGGTGGCTACTTCGCAAAAGAGAGCGAGAAGAGGAGCAAAGCACGGTCGTGAAACTAGTAGCGATCAAGAAGTGATCCTGAACTACTTACGTCAGACATAACTCCAACACCGTGTTCACTTCCCGGACTCCGCCGAGAAGAGACCATTACGGTTACACACGCGATTGATGTGTATTTTATTTGAGGTCAACTTTGGGTTTTCTACAACCGGACATTAACAAATTCCCATCTGCCTCATAACATGGGCACGGCTTTGAAAGATATTACCTGCAGGGTGTCCCAACTTAGCCCATTATAAGCTCTCACGGTCAACGAAGGATATTCCTTCTACCGGAAGACCCGATCAATCTCGAATCCCGGACTACAAGACATTTCGACAGCAATAAAACAAGACCAGCAAAGCCACCCGAATGTGCCGACAAATCCCGATAGGAGCTGCACATATCTCGTTCTCGTGGCACACCGGATGGGCAAGACGTCGGGTTGGCATAGACCTGGATTGCCCAGGGCGCGGACATCGCCAGTTGGGCCAGCACTCGAAGGAGCACTGGTCCGGGGTTTAAAATAAGATGACCCTCGGGCTCGCGAAAACCCGGGGAAAAGGCTTAGGTGGCAAATGGTAAAACCAAAGTTGGGCCTTCTTTGGAGGAGTCTTATTCAAAGCGAACTGTCAAGGGGTCCCATAAATCACCCAACCGTGTAAGGAACGCGAAATCAAGGAACATAACACGGTATGACGGAAACTAGGGTGGCAAGAGTGGAACAAAACACTGCATAAGGCCGAGCCTTCCACCCTTTACCAAATATATAGATGCATTAATTATAGCAGATATATATTGTGATATCCCCAACAAGTAAACATGTTCCAACAAGTAACAACACCTCCTTGTTCCAACAAGGAACAAACTTCAGCTTCACCTGCAACTAGCAACGCTCTAAGAGGGCTGAGCAAAGCGGTAACATAGCCAATCAACGGTTTGCTAGGAAAAGGATGGTTAGGGGCTGACATGGCAACATGGGTGCATGATATAGCAAGTGGTAGGCATCGTAGCATAGGCATAGCAAAAGAGCGAGCAACTAGCATAGCAAAGATAGAAGTGATTTCGAGGGTATGGTCATCTTGCCTGCAATGTTCTCAGAGTTGTCGAAAGCTTGATCCTCGTAAGCGTTCTCAACAGGTTCCTCGTTCACGTACTCGTCTCCCGGCTCTACCCAAAGCAAGAACACAAACAAAGGAACCACAATAAATCACGGTGCAATGCACAATCAACATGATGCAAAACATGACATGATATGCGAGATGTGATATGCAATGCGTATGTGCGCTCCGGAAGGGAAATGATGAACCAGGCATCAACTTGGCAAACCAAGTATGCCACTGGAAAGATGAGATGATTTCGGTTGAAATCGATATAAAGATCACCGGAATCGGATGCACGGTTTGCAAATGACAAGCAAAACAAGAATGGCACAAATCTGCCATTAACAGCATGATGCCACTTAGCAAGCAACAAAAAAAATAAGCTACTGCACCCAAACATACCAACAAAGTATATGGCAGTGATCTACACAAGATGCTCGACAAAAGATGAGCACTGAGCTACGGCTAGTTCACATCATAACAGGTTCAAACAAGCATGGCAAAAGTGCACAAAATATCAGGCTGGACATGGCAAAAACAGCATCAGGTTGCAATGTTCAGAGCAACAAAACTACATGCTACAGGAACTTAAAATAGCAAAACATGGCATGGCATGAATCTACTCAAATCATAGAACAAAAGTCCCTTACTGACCATAAGCCAAAAAGGATCAGAAAATATAGTAACACCCATGTCAAAATTGAAAGTTTCGTTAACAGATTCAGCAACATGACATGTCAAAAACTGATAACAAGTAGGCATGTTTACAAGCTCAATGCACTCACTACAGAGCCTTAAATGATAAACTAAGCATACATACATCAATAAGACATGGCATAGAAGACATACATGGCAAGAACAATAACATAGCATACATGGATCAACCACAACAACCTTGGCAAAATTGAATAACATGTAAACAATCTGCCAGGAAACATTTGATAGCAAAAGTAGAGCTCGATTGACTCAAGCTATGGCACTCCATAATTGCAAACAAAGGCATGGATGGATAGAGCAAGACATGTTTTACAAAAAATCCTTATTGAAGTATCTCAAAATATGCATGGATCTCTTGGTATGATCAAGTTAACATGGCATCAAAATCTCAGCAAAACAGAGCTGAAAACAGCAACATCGGGACACCTACTTTGCATGCTTGTGCTAGTCACCACATAGATCACAAAAATACATGGAATATACCCCTGGAAAGATGGCATGGCATATTACAAAACACATGTAGGACTCAAATCCATAGGGTGCACACATTAATCATGGCAAAAATAACAAAAGTGCAAGTTCTGTTAAGAAACAGAAACTAACATCACATAGCCCTCTTCCAACAGCATTTCGGGCATCAAGATGAGCTCAAATTAAAATGATGCAATGAGATGAAATGATCTACTCTTCGAGGCGAACATTTTGATATATTATACGCGCAAAATGGATCTACAGATGCAAAGTTACACTACGGAGAAAATGCAACAAAATATCCATGAGATGAAAAAAACTTAGAAGAAAAATGAGGGGGAGAAGAAGTCAACGGCTCGGTCCCGATCGGATCCGCCCGATCGGATCGGGGCGACGGCGGCTCGAGCTCGCCGGAGCCCGGGCGAGGAGGAGGAAGGGCGGCGGCCGGAGTGGGAGGAGGCGGCCGGCGAGGTCGGGCCGCCGGCGAGGCGACGGCGGGCGAGGGCGCGCGGCGCGCGCCGCGGCGCGGGGCGCGCCGGTGGCGGCGCGACGGCGCGGCTGGCCGGGCGCGGGCGAAGCGGCGGGGCGGGGGCGCCGCGCGAGGAAGGCGGCGGAGGCGGCGGACAGCCTGGCGCGCGAACGCAGGCATGGGGCCGCCGTGGGCTCAGCGGGCGGCGGCGGAGGCGGCGGCCGGGTGCCACGTGGCGGCTCCCGGTTGGCCGGGCGGCGGCGGGCGGACGTGTCCGGCCCGAATCGGACACGTCCGGCGGCGGGGAGAGGAGCGGGGCTAGGGTTAGGGGGGAATTGATCCGGGATTTTCGGGGGAGGTGTTTAAATAGGCATAGAGGGAGCTAGGAGAGTCCAAATGAGGTGTAGTTTTCGCCCACACGATCGTGATCGAACGACGGAGAGCATGGAAGTGACTTAGATGGGTTATTGGGCTGTTTTGAAGGGGTGTTGGGCTGCAACTTAAAAGAGGCCTTTCCGAGAGTGCGGTTAACCGTTGGAGTACCAAACGAGCTCCAATTGACCCGAAACTTGACCGGTGGTCTACGGGTGGTATACCAAGGCCACTAGACAAACCTCGGTCCATTCCGAGAAGGTTTTGTACCCGCACACGGAAAAACGTAAAAGGGGCCGCCGGGGAAGATAGGAGTGTCGGATTGCAAAACGGACAATGGGAAAAATGCTCAGAATCATGAGACGAACACGTATGCAAAAGCGATGCACATGATGACATGATATAAAATGCATGACATGGACAAAAAGAAAAAGAAGAAAAACCCAACCACGGAGGGAATATCATATCAAAATGCCGAAAATGGCAAGAGTTGGAGTTACAAATATGGAAAGTTACTTCCGGGGTGTTACAGAAGCGGTCGACGTCGGCCATCCATGCCGCTGAGGCGGGCACTGGCACCCGTGGCGTTGGTGCAAGGAAGCGGTCGGCGGCGGCCATCCATGCCGCTGAGGGCGCTGCACCAGCGAGGGACAGCGCTATCAACGGCGCTGGCGGAGACATTCGTGTGCACGGCACCGCACGGGCGCTGCGTCGATTACTGCAGCACGCAGCAGCGCATGCGCGAGCAGGTGCACGGCACCGCAGCGCGGGCGTCTTGCGTCGGTGCGACGGGCAGGCACATCTTGCCGGCAGGTGCACGGGCACGTGAAAGTCGGCGGGGACCTCGTGGAACCCCGTGGGATCAAGCTCGGCGACAATGTGCTGCTCCCAGCCCATCAATGCCAAGGGGATGGGCGCTTGTGCAGTCGGGGCGACGGGAGCCAGAACGGGAGCGGGGACAGGCACGTCGTCTTCCCGCAAGGCCAGTTCAAGCTCGTCCCAAAGCGCCTTATGTTCTTGAGACTCCGGCTGGGTGTCTTCCTCAGGAAACTGGAACACTAAGGGCAGACCATCGTGATGCGGCATGGCGTACGTTTAGGTCAGGCTAGTTGGAGGTAGACGACAGGAGAATCAGAGAGGAAGAGAGAGGATTGTAGCGATACCGGTAGTGTGGCGTTGATTTTAAACTGCGGCGCGGCGACATTAACAAGTGGGAGCAGTTGGGACTACGGTGGGCGGCGGAGCTGGTCAAAGGCTCGCCTCGGTGAGCTCTGCACAGCGATCTGCTTTCGCGCCTACGATAGTCGGCGCAGCGGTCTGCTCGCACGCCTCCCGTCGACTCACACGCTTGCTCGGACAACACCTGCCGATGAGAAGCGGGGACTCGTGGCATCACGTAAACGCCCACGGTTTCAATAGTGAAAGCGTTGGCCTTAACGTGACAGGTCTTTGTTCCAAAATACCTTGGCTCTTCATTTGTGCAACTTGTCATAAGCAGCTTGTCTCAAATTGAAGAAAAAACTTCGAAGTAATATTTGTGCCATATCACGTGACCATTCTTAGTTTCAAGAATTTATGCTCACTTTTGGATTTTCTGAATTTAAGATACAGGATTCAAAACAATATGGAGGTGAGAAATTTCAAGAATAACCTGCATCATGCAATAAATTTTCAAGTCGTACATCTGTCCTGTTGTATTTCTTAAGAAAGGATTTGGTCAAACATTTTACTTAGTTAGACTTCAGACAAGTTATATATGCAGAGTAAAAGGATAATCCCTCTGTACCAGTGCATTGCCTGATATATTAACTCAAGTACTAGGCACGAACAAACAGGCTCAATTCTGTGCTCATCCTGGTGTAGTAGTAGTAGTACTAGGCAATGCAGTTGACGGGTGACCTTGACGAGCGGCGATCGAGGGAATTGAGCCGTGCTCGGCACAGTAGGTAACATTGTCTAGTTACTAAAGCATCCCTCCGTTGTTCATCGGTAGTCATAATGGACCGGGGACATGAGGGGAATTTCCTAGGGCTGGAATTCTGGCCGCCAGATATTTCGACTTGAAACGCTGAGGCTCGACTGGTTGGGGTTGCCTAATGTGCGTACCACGCACGCCACCAAAGGACATGAGCCAGGTTTTTTTAGGATCAACATGAGCCAAGGTCGGGCTAGTACGCCGTTGGGTCCTACCATTCGAGAATACGAAAGGAACCTTTTAAATTGCTTGAACGAATCTATGTGTATTACAATACCCATATTTTCCTTGCAAATACTAATCTCAACGTGGTAATTGATTTATGACGAGTTGTTGAATTAGAGTGAGTTTGTGATATAGTGATCTCAACGTGGATTTCACATTTCATGGTATCCCTAGTAAGTTTTCCAATGCAAATTCAAATTTAAAAGATGAACAATATGGAGGTGAGAAAACTTTGTATGTATTAAGCATATGACCACACACACACAGAGAGACACACACGCACGAACACAACAACAATCCAATAAGTATAGTGCATCTATTTTTCCAAACCATGCATGTATGACACGAATTCAAAAATACTCCTTCTATTCCTAAATATTAGTCTTTTAGAGAGTTCAACAAGTGACTACATACGGAGCAAAATGAGTGAATCTAGACTCTAAAATATGTCTATATACATCTGTATGTGCCAGTCCATTTGAAGCCTCTAAAAAGACTAACATTTAGGAACGAAGGGAGTAAAATGTAAGACATCCATGGTCCTCGGTTCAATATTTAAAATGAACATGAAACTGAAACATGAATATTAAGTCTAGTACTACAGTACATGCAAATGTTGTGTTTAGGCGGAGCTATGATTGTCGGGGGTCAACCCCTCGACCTTAGATAAAATTGTGGAGCTCTGTTTAGGGTTGTTTAGATTATATTTGTCCCACCCTCCCAGCCACCGATTGGTTGTGCACCCCCACCCCTCCTCCCCGGGAGAATATCATGTGCCCCCATACCTTAGATGCTATATGTCGATACGAGTTGCTCGGATATTGTACATCTGAGATATAGCAGCTCACATGATGTGTCTTAATATTTCTACAGGAAACCTTGATGAGTTTGACAATTGGACACAATTTGGACAAAAACTACTTAGATGCCCTTTGATCCCATATCCAATGACCTCGAAGCTCGTATCACCGTAGCATCTAAGATGAAGGAGGACATCATATTCTCATGTATGTAAGAATATCATGTGCTACCACACCTTAGATGCTTTGATGATAAAAGCTCTTCGGAGGCGTTGGATTGGTGACCCAACACCTCCTCGGTGGTTCGAATGGTTTTTTGCAGAAAAGCCCCAAAAGAGTTCGGCCACTACTTACAAGCACAAAGACTGCTGAGATGCCATTGGATCTCAGATCAAACGACCTCCAAGCTCGTATCACCGTAGCATCAAGCTGCGATAGCACCTTATGTTTTCTCGCACGGAGAGTATGAGGTGCTCCCTTGCCGTAGATTCTATGATGATCTGAGTTCACCGATATCTAACGCCCACAATAGGAGGTTTGAATGTTTTTGCAATATCTGGCTGATAGAGTTTGGGAAATGCGCAGAAAGTACAAGTACTACGCATGTGCCATCGATCATGATCATACGACCTAGATGCTCATATCACCGTAGCGGGTAATTAAGCTACGGGGAGCACCTAATATGAGCACCGGGGAGCAGTTGGATCGAAGATGCAGCGGCACACACGAGGCCTGAATGCTTTATTTGCAAAAAAAACCTTTGGAGAGTTTGGAAATTGCGCATAATTACAAAGACTACTCCCAAGCCATTGGATCTCACTTCCAACAGTGTAAAAACTCGTATCACCATAGTATCTAAGCTGCGGGGTGGATGTGATATTCTATGCCACTGTCATTTTTGTTCCTAAACTTGCAAAATACATGTAACTTATGCCGTTACTTGTCTAACCATGCAAAGTATTTGTTCAAAAAAACCATCCTACACTGAAATATCGGAACAACACATGGGGGTCCCACTTGTCATTAATCAAATTTGGACCTAAAACTAACAAATATGAAAGACGAGATTCGAACTGGCAACCTGGACTACAAAGCGTAAGTCGATAGCCTGAAAAAACGAACGGTTGTTGGCTTTGTCCCATAACTTGATTTTATTTATACAGTACTTTCGTTGAGTAGAGTAGAGGGAGTGCCTCGTCAACACGTGCATGACCGTTGTCTCACTTACTAGTGGGTCCCAAGTCTGCGATCTCAATCTCTCTTCTCTCCATCGTCTAACCTTTGCACGGGCACACACGATGAGCGGTGCTAGCTTGCCGTGGTGTTATTACAACTAAAAAAAGCTTGGAAAATAGAAGAATCGCCTAGAACAAGAGACGTTGTGGCTGGTCGAGACAGAGCTAACCACATCTATCCTCCGTGCCACGTTTGCATGATGAAGCTGTGTGGCTAGTGGGGTGTTTTTGACCGACTAGCTGGGTCCCGAGGTCGAACCATAGGTACTACGTCGATCTGATATATTTTACATGCACATTTTTCCTCCGTGCCAAGACGTGGCACACCCTACCGCGCGGTTTCGGGGTCCTCCCGGGTGGTGCACGCATATATTCTTCCTGACGTGGGACGCCCTACCGCGCGTTTTCTGGGTCCTCCTCGATCATAGCGCCGAAGCAAGTAAATGAGTCGTCAAATCACGAAAGACCACCTTTCCGGCCGAGTACATCAGCGAAGCACGGTGGCTAGCTAGTTGGGCTAGTTCGACCAATTAGCTAGGCCGCTGCCACATTTGTTTTTTCACCCCCTTTTTTATCTACTTGCCGGCAGGTAAATTTAAATATCCACCGCGTTGTTGCTCTAGTGTTTGGGTGCGGCAAGATTTTTAATTTTTTGATTGACGGGAGCAGGCGCAGAAAGATTTTTAATTTTTTGATTGACAGGAGCAGGCGCGGCAGCAATTAGTCACGATGACTCCGCCTGTAAAACCAACTGCTCCCTGATGTGAGAAGTCGTCGACTGGTGTTTTACCGTGGTGAAAACCAAAAGATTCCCCGCTCCCTCCGCCTTCCCATAGATTGCATTGCCTTTCAGCTATTTCGCCCCCTTTGCTTCCTCTCCCCATTGCTTCTACCTGGTGCCATGGCGGCGCAGCAGATCACGTAGTCCAAAGTGAGGCGCCTGACACAGGAGCTCCATGCCAAGGATGCGGAGCTCAGGGCCAAGGACGTGGAGCTCCGTGAGCTCAAGGAGGAGAGGAGTGCCATGCTCCTCCGTTATGTGCGGGAGTTCACGGAGCTTCAAAAGCGGCAGGCATCCACCACAAAGATGCTCGGGCGTCGGCGGCGTTCTGCGCGAGAGTGGGAGATCGATAGGCCGTCGGGGGCCGGGCCGGAGCACGAAGCGGGCCGATCGTGGCGAGGTCGAGGATCGCCTCAGCCACTTGGTGAACCAAGTTGCCACGCACGTGTTGCGGCTGCACGATGCCTACCGTCGTGCCAGCGCGACAATGCCGGCCGTCGGGCTAAACCCGTTCGACCATCCGGTCGACTTCAACGAGTTGTGGCTTCCTGACCTAGTCTCCTTCTTCACCTATATCTCTAAGGAGCTGAGCCGTCTTCGCACGATGGTGGGGCTGAGGTGGACAAGGAGGGGTTGCGGGCTGCCGTCGCCGTTGCCGGGCGAATCCTTTTAGGGCTCCGTCACCGGAATCCATTCGTGCCAATGGACGCCGTCTTTGACGAGCTGGCTCCCGTCGACTGGGAGCGGGCTCTGCAGGCGGTTGCACCCAGCATCACCAACGCCGTGCGCCTCGAGAAGCAGAGGGACTTCGGTGGTGTTTAGGCGCCCTCTGCATGGGCATGTCCATGTCTTGGTGCAACATGACCGTTGGATCAAACTCAGACGGTGCAGATCAGTCACTGTAGCACAAAGCGTGTGGGTGTGTTTGGTTGCATTCTCATCTCAATATAGTTGTTTCCGCTTCATGTATTTTTGTCAACCTACTAGTGTGGACTCATGCACCCTTCATGCACTCTGCCAAACACCCAAAAGTGGGTCGAGAAGGGAACTTTTGCTCCCATCCCGTGCACCCTTCATACACCCTGCCTAACACTATTCGTGCTTCATATGGTTCATGTTTCATGGAGTACTATAGCACCATACTCTCCGTGCGCTGTGGACCTAGTTTTGTTAACATTGATCTCACCGTTCATTCTCGACCGGACAGTCAAAAAAGCGGTACTATGTTACATATAGGAGTAGTTGACATGCGCACAACATCATTTGTTATCGTCATATCTTACTACTCTAGCAACAAGATTGTGTAGTAATGACGTATGAACCACTGCACATGCATAGTAGTAGGAGCACTGTGTATGTTCAAGTGGCTGCCGTGTTTCGCACTCCTCCGTCGTAAGAGTGGAAACGCTTGCTGTAATAATTTTTTTCTTCTGAAAAACAGTGGACACGCTCTACCGTGCGGATCCTCCTCCAGCCATGCACTAAATTACTCACTTTCGCCGACGTGTGGGACAGCCAGCATAGGGGTCCACCAGCCATGCACTAAATTACTCCGTAATAGAGTGACGGTAGACTACCCCGATCGAAGCACCACAGTAATGCCCAATGAGCTGTCAAATCACAAAACCCCCTCCTTTCCAGCAGTAAGTTGGACGGACGAAGCAACCATCATTTCACTCTTCTCTCTCAGCTTCCTCTCTACCCAACCCTCGCTTCTGCCTCATCTTGTTCCTCATTTCTTCAAGAAAACCCCAACCTGCTTCTGCCATTGTTCTTCTCTCCCAAAGAAGGAAAGGTGAGCGCATCAATGGTGTTGATTCTGGCCAAGGCCCAGTCTTGCAACCCCGAGACTGATCTTATAACTCCCTCTCTTTTCTTCTTTTGGGTTTTTGATTATGGTTTCTTTTTTTATTTCTATTTGACAGTTTCTCGATGGACGCTGGAGCACCGGCCAAAGTGATGTCTATGGCTCCGGCCAAAACCGTCGAGGCTCATGGTACGAAGAAGCGCAAGCACCCCGCCGAGACTACCGCAGATAAGCTCAAAGCCATCGCCCTGTCCAAGGCCCCCTCTCCGGGATCCCTCATTAAGCAAATCCAGGTAATATCTCTTCTTGACGATCTTTTTCTCGATCTTGATCGTGTTTTTTCATCCAACACGCAGTACTAGTACTAGTAGTACAACTTTCTGGGTGATCTTGCATGTGATTTTTGTGTGCCAAATGACGGTTCTAAATTCCTCTTTTGATCAAAACATGCGAGAGGTTGACAATGATTTCTTATATACTACTTTCAACTACTCCCTCTGTCAAAAATTTCTTGTCTTAGATTTGTCTAGATACGGATGTATCTAATACTAAAATGTGACTTGATACATCCGCATCTAGACAAATCTAAGACAAGAATTTTGGGACGGAGGGAGTACTATAATTTATCAATGCTACCTTTTAAGAGGGTATATTTGCCTCAATAACTTGTGTTATGGATTTTGCATGTAATCCCTCTGCTCTCATGCCTTTGAAGACATGTTCTAGTGTCTTTGTTCACTCATTTTTGTGCGTATATGTAGTCATATATGGAGTATAATATCGAAAATCATCTTATATTTCTGAATGGAGGTAGTAATAAAATATGGTTTCTGTTTGAATTAGAACCAGGTCCGCGGTGGAGATGAAGTTCTCAAAGTCATGTCGTGTGAACTGGAAGACCTGATGATGAGTTCTATTGCTGAACTATCCAGCTCTTTGTGTCCTTGTCGCCACGTGTCCCGAACTAGTGTTTTCTGTAGCATTGTTGTCGGCGTGTTCTCGAGGCTGTACTTGACCACAACAATTCCTGGCTGTGCCTTCGATTCTGAAGGGTGTGGTTCTTGTAAAGCTTCCCAACAAATCTGATCGGCCTGTCTTCATCATCATGTTTATGAGTGGAAAGACCACTCTGTTAGGTTCTCAAGGTTGACAAGATGGCGATGGTGCATGTAGACATCTCACACGAAGTCCATGGCCTAGTCAGTTATGCGGGGTTCATCCCATAGGTCGGTGGCAAGAAATAGTCTGCAGAGTTTAGTTAGTGCAACTTTGCTTGTCTTTAGTAAGTACTATTGTTCAGTACTTGATTTGTGTTTGTGAACCCTATATTGTTTATTAGTACTGCCGCTTTTGGTGTGTGGTTAGTCTTGAGAACGGTCTATGTTAATGTATGTCCACTCAATTCAGTTTGTATATTTTGAAGTATCCAGATCATATTTTTTGTGAGGACGGTTTATCAATTATGATTACACTCCAATATCTGTACGCATTGTAGGGTTTATCGCACCCACCAGGATTTCCAGTCCCATGGATTTTCGGTCCATACGATTTGTCACGACCTTTGGACTGTCCTGCTTGTGGGAGTAGGCGGGGCCCTGCATGCCACGCGTGGTTGGACGATCAATCTTCATTTAGTACTTCAACATAGTGGTTTCCTGGTAAGGATTCACTCATGTCACATCAAGTAAATCTTATTGATTTACTGTCTAAATCTTATTGGTTTAATGTCATGTTTTCTTTCTTTTCCTGCAATTTTACGATGCAGGTTTTGCCATGTGACATTCATCACAGAATAAACCGTTTGGTTTGCTCTCGATGGCTATTTTGCAGTTTTCACTTCTTATGTCGTATCGATGAACGAAGGCACTATCCATCACTTATATTACTAGAAAAAATTGGAGCGATCTGTTGTGCGAGTACAAGCTGAATCCCTATGATGAACTGCAGTTTGGTTTAACAAAAGCATACAATTAGTCCTTCTCGCGTTTAAAAGAAATGAAGAAGAAACTGGATCATGGTCACGGATCCTAGTCAAGTTAGAAAGCTGATCATAGCAGACCAGACACGGTCGCCGCTGTCTCGCATAGATCGAGCACCGGCAGTTGCTCTAGCACTGACAGCGGCAGCAACTCAGTCTGATCCAGCTGAGGATTGGGCACTGACCGCGTCAGCGGATCAGTCTGATCTACCGGAGGATCGGGCATCGACACCGGCACCTGCTCCGACATCGGCACCAGCTCTACAAGGAGCACCATCTCTGGCAGCAGCAGCGGCTTCGGCACCTGCACCAACACTTGCACTTGCATCTGCTCCGGCCCCTGCAGTTGCACCAGCAACAGACTGGGCTGCAGTTCACACTTCATATACCAAAGTCCTTACAAAAACTGACATGTCCACCTTCTTGGTAAGCATTGGCCGCCCAAGTGCTTCGTTCTTTTTTTCTTTCCATGTTATTTCACATGATTCACTGTGTTGATCTAACTGTTTGGGTATGTCTTCTTGTTTGCAAACAGAGAATTCCTAGAGCAACGAGGGAGTCCTTCAACAATCCGGGCGACCGCGGCCAAGTTTCTCTTACCATGCGCAGCCTTGGTTTGAATGAACCTGCTTAATATATCGTAAGTACAAAGGATGGTCGCATGATGATTGATGCTAAAGGATGGTCAAGGTTCAAATCTAAATCATATCTTGCGGTAGGGGATGATGTCAAAATCAAACTTTCTCGGCAAGGAGAGCTGGTCCAAATCAACTTTGAAATTCTTGATGGCACGCATCGCCGAACTGATCTATCCTCCGAGAGATTTTGATGTAATAATCTGGCATGGTGAAACAAGTGTCCTGTGTGTATAAGTAGTACGATAGTATTATTTATCACATGGTATATCGTTGATATAATTGCAACTCTGATTATTGGTTAGGAACTGTCGTTTGATTTCATTCCAATAGCTGCCGTGATTTATTCAATTTTTTGTATTCGCCTTGCGACAGCATCTAAAACCAGCGCCGTACCGATCGCTTGCAATATGAAAAGCGCTGAGGTAGAACACATGGGCCCCCAAACATGCAAGGTCGGCCTGCGGCCCAAAGTCCAGAACCGTGAGCCTATCTGAGTATTATATTCTCAGCTGAACCCCCATAAAAAAAGCTGAACCCCCATAATGCCCGTGCGTTGCAGAGGGAGTATATTTCTCGGCAAGGTGAGCCTGTGATATAAAAGATTTGTATATTTCTTTACAGAGGAGTATCTCTCACAAAATATATATTATGTGTAACTAGTTACTCCTGTCTTTCTACTTCCTTTCGCTGATATGTGGGGCAACCGCACAGCGGGTCCACGTGCCATATGCACAAATTAGAGTGCACAACTTCACGGTAGACACACCCGGTCGTGGCGCCGCGATAATGCAATGAGCCATCAAATCACAACCCCCTTTCCAGCTTAAGCGATAAGCTGGATGAATGAAGCGCAATATTTCACTGGGCCTGAATCCCTTCTCCCTCGTCGCTTGTTAGGAGAAAACCCCTCTCGGCGATTGCATAGGGTTTTCTCATGGAGAACCAGTCAAATTCTTCATCCATCCCCGATAAATCCAAGTCCCTTGGTAGCAGGTAATCCTAGGATGGTAGCCGCCGCTGTTGATGCATTTTTCTTCCTACTGAATCTAGTGTGTTTCATTTGCAGTGCCCAAAGTGCGAGTACCCTACAGGTTTCTGCGCCCTCGACGAGACGCCACACTTTTTCCTTCTCATCCTAACACGGCATTTTGAAACGCGCACAGTATGTTCCAAGAATCATCTTTCTATCCGGGAGGGTGGGGTTTTTTTGAACATGCTGTGTTCTCGTATTATTTTTCCTGCAGTGTATTATTTGCTCTTCCAGAACACATGTACTCAAGATGCTCGGCCTTGCCATAACTGAATACACTAGTTTAATGGTCACAGTGAAGACAAGCCATGGATATAAGTTCTGAGTTGGGTTCATGAACCATGAAGATCGCTGCTTTTTTATGGCCGAACTTGGATAAACTTTCTCAAGTGTTACGGACTGAAAGTTGGCGCACGAATGTTGATGGAAGTAGCAGAACCTGGTCTCATTTTCACTGCGATCTTCCACCCCGACGTCGTTCCAATTTTTCATCCATGTTAGTTTTGTATCTGGTTCTTGCTTGTTGCCTCGATTACTTCTTAATCCACCTATTTTATCTAACTAATCACAATTTAACTTTAGAAGTAGCAACGAATCTCTCACGAATATGCTACTTCTAACTAATATTTTCTTATAATTGGTGGCACGTGTAGGTTTTTTCAGAGTTAAGCGATGCGCTTGTTTGTTACTCTGTAATAACTCGGCTGTTACTAATGGCACTGAAGTTGACTGGATCGACATCCACAAGTTCCTACACTTTATTGATCGTCTTGAGGTCCTTGTGGGGCGTTTCAATGGTCGAAGGCCACGTGGGATATGTGTGCCACTGCTGCACTCATTGAACATGTCCAACTGTGTCGAGAAACTTATGGTATGAGCTGTTTTCTGTTATATATGTTGTTCATAAACTATTGCTTATACACAGTTTTACAGCTGTGATCTACTTGAAACAGGAACTGCCGAGTTCTATTGTTCCTATACAGATGCCTGACCATGGTCGGGTCAGACTTGCGCTTGGTCACAACATGATGTTTATGTCGACCTACTCAATTCCCCTTGGAGGTGAAAAGATACTTATTCATGTGTGGTCTCAAATAATGAAGGCCCGTCCATCTTGGAGAATAGGACAGAAGATTATGTTCATGCTTTTCCATGGCTCTAAAGCGAATATCCTGTTTATTGACGTCCTCTAATCGGTTTGGAAACTTTTAATTATGTGGCTTCTAGGGTTTACGGATAAACCTAGCTACCTACGTGCATACCATAAAATGATAATCCTTGTTGCTAGATTAACTTTCGGGATGTGTGAAAGAAGAGACTTAATTAAAAATCTCGTTCCCCCACACTAAACTTCGTCTAATATGCGTGACCCCCTAGAAGATCATCCATCTTCATCGCCCTCTTGCGTACATGATAGTTCACTGTTCTTGACTATGGTGAAGCCCAAGGAACTTTTAGCATATCGTCGACAGCCAAATCCGAGCGATTGTCAGAACCTTGTAGAAAGCGACACCATGTCGTCAATGAAGTGAACCGAAGAACACTCGAGGGAAGCATAGTAAGAACATCACCCTCACATCCACATGTGATCTAGATCGCAACCTACATCTAATCATAAAATCGCTCATGATGTCACTATTGGGAAACATAGTAGAAAACAAAAACAAAATCGCCCTATGATCATCGAGGAACAATATGAAGATGCATAACGGGTTGTGATCAACGATCATTACCGACTCTGGGAGTGCAGCCAAAGTAGAAGAGTCGGTGTAGATCATACTTGAAGTCCCTCAAACGTTGATGATGATCCCATGAACCACCCACGAACGATCCCTCGAATGGAAGAACGAAAGCACGACCTCTCTACTTGGTTGCAAGCATACGGTCTTCACGATCGGCAGCGCTTCGCCAGCCAGAGCTAATCGTCGCCGGAGAATTAGAGGGGGGAGATTAGAACCACATAGGTCTTATAATTATGAGGATTATAGGTGGCTAGGGCTCGCTCTAATTGGTCAATTGGGACCAACTAGAATGTACACTAGATCAACTAGAGGAGGCTCCAAAACTTGTGTGTTCATATGGTGGAAATCCTCTAGTATATATAGGTTAGAGGGGAGAGAGAGGGCAGCCACCAAGGGGGGAAAGTCCCCCTTGGGGTGCCGGCCTAGGGAGAGGGAGTAGGACTCCCTCCCCTAGTCCAATTCGGCCCCCCACAAGGAAAGGGGGGCGCCTTCCAACTTGGGCCCTTGTGGCCCAAGTTGCCTTCGACCTCTTGGACTTTTAAGGCCCATTGATATTTAAATTAAATAGAGTATAAAATGGTCTAAACATTTTGAGAGAATTATCTATATCTATCTATCTATCTATACCTACATATACCTATACTAATTACAGACTCCCTAGAAATTACCATGTTAATTAGTAAATTAGAGCCGTTAATCCCATGGGTCCGAATTATAACGGTGTAGATTAGCTAAGAATTACCACATTAATCAATAAAAGTGTCACCGTTTTTCTGTTAAAAAAGGCTCACGAGATGAGATAACACCAGCCCTTCATCATTCTTTCTCTCCACGCAAAGTTTTTTTTAGATCTCTCTCCACGCAAAGTGAAAATATTTGAGACAATAGCCAAAATGCCATTATGAGAAACCAAACTTGCCAAAATACCACTATGAAAAACGAACTTGCCAATATACCACTAGTGACTAACTGAGACTAACACCATCTAAAAAAGACTTCTATGCCCTTACCTCTTCACAGCCTATGTATACATTTTGACAGCATTTTGACAACATTCCAGCAGCATTTTGACATGAAAACAACATCAATTCAATATAATCTGAATTTACATCATTGAACATCAATATAACAGTGTTCCAGCAGCACTTTGACAACATTTCAACAGCATTTTGACAACATTCCAGCAGCATTTTGACATGAAAACAACATCAATTCAATATAATCTGAATTTACATCATTGGACATCAATATAACAGTGTTCCAGCAGCACTTTGACAACATTTCAGCAGTATTTTGACATGAAAACAGCACCAATTCAACATAATATCAGCTTTTGCATCATTGACCATCAATATAACAACATTTCAACAACGATACATAATGGTTCAAAATAAGATAACATCAACAACGATACATAATGGTTCAAAAGAAGATAGCATCAACACATAATGGTTCAGACCACCACACATCAAACAAAAGATCATGGTTCTCGCAACCATAGGCAAAAGGTCATGATTGTCGCAACCAAATGGACTAAACTCATCGCAAAGGACTAGGACCAACAGTTTTGCTCCTTGTAGATGCACTAGGAGGCATAGAAGCAATTGCAATAGCTGCTGCCCTCTGCCTTGTCATTGGACTTGTAGGAGTATCAAGTTGAGTACCTTGCTTAGTTGGTGTCTTAGGAGAAGTAGCTGCAATGCTTGCTTCAGCCTTTGACTTTTTCCTATGGTTCAAAACAATACGGTTAGCCATTAATATGCAAGTTATTTGGCAATAACGTGAGGAGTAGCATCATGAAAGAAATACCATAGAGGAGTAGGATCATGAAATTAATATGCAAGTGAGAGAAACAATACGGTTAGCCATTAATATGCAAGTTATTTGGCAATAACGTGAGGAGTAGCATCATGAAAGAAATGCCATAGAGGAGTAGCATCATGAAATTAATATGCAAGTGAAAGAAACTAGACTCATGAAAGAAATACCGAGGAGGAGGAGTAGCATCTCGGTCCACGTCACTTTCCATCTCCGGCTCTTTGCATGTCTTTCGAAGATGGCCTAATGCTCCACACCTTTTGCATTTATGTTTTCTGCCGGTTCCACCTTCGGTGTAGTTCTTTATCCTCCTAGTTCTTGGACGTCCAGCACTCTTGGTAAGTTTGGGAGGGATCATATCAAATCCAGGATTTACCTTGGGCCATTGGGACCTGCCCCTAATTGGCATGAGAATTCCCTCGTATGCTGCTCGAAACCTTGCCACTGAGAAGCATTCATCAACATAATCCTCTAGCTTGGCTTTTTTGGAGAATATGAACCGAAGAGCATGTGTACATGGTTTGCCACAAATTTGCCATCTCCTACAAGAGCACTCATTTTTCTCCAAGTTAACGGTGTGCCTCCATCCATTTCCCGAAATCTCAGCTATATTTGGCGATTTTGCTCTTGCTTCCAAATAATGCAGCCCCTTGCTTTTCAGATTCAACTCCTTTATTACACTAGGTAGTATGTAACCTAGCAGCGCTTCGGCAACGCTCTCCTTTTCTCGAACAATATCATTATCATTTCCCTAAGGTTGTCCAAAAGCTCAACAAGTGCAAGTTGTTTCACGTCCTTGATCCAATTGTTGAAAACCTCTGCCAAATTATTGCTAACATACTCAACTTTTGTCATTGCTGAAAATTTACTTCTTGTCCACACACGGTTGTGGTACATGTTCAAATAGGCTATTGCTTCGGCACTTTGTGCTTGTATTTCTGCCATTAGTGAATCATGCTTCTCTACTTCGTATGTCCAAGCTGCAGGCCACATATTATCAAGTATGTCACCTTTGAACTTTTTCTTGAAGTTAAGCATTAGATGCATCATGCATTCTCTATGTTCACAATTTGGGTAGACCTTAGAAATGGCGTTCTCCAACCCCTTATATGCATCTGTATGGATTGCAAGCCCTTGTGGCTCTCCAATGGCTAATTTCAGCTACTCCATGAACCATACCCAATTTTCTGTATTTTCTTTCTCAAATATTCCAAATGCTACCGGAAACATCCAACTATGTCCATCTACACCAATTGCGGCTGCCAATTGTCTAGTGTATTTCCCACTAAGAAAAGTTGCATCAACCCCCACATATGGTCTACATCCTGCTAAAAACCCATCAATGCATGGCTTAAAGGCAATGAACAGCCTATTGAAAACATGCACAATTGCACCTTTACTATTGGTAGTTGTTTTTATGTCAATCTCAAATATACTTCCAGGATTGGCTGCCAACAATTCAGCTCTAAAGTTCCACAACAACTGAAAATTCTCCTTATATGTACCTTCTAATTGATCTTTCGCACGAGCTATCCCTTTCCAAACATCGGTGTATTGAAGCTTAATATCATACTCCCTTTGCAAACGTTCTCTAAGTTGTTTTGCACTCACTGTGGCATTCTCTTCAAGTGCAGCCTTCCCTTTTTCAGTAAGCCAATCTCTATTTGCCATTCCTTTGCTGCAATTTTTGCTCCCACAAGTATGTTCAAAGGGAAGTTTTTTTTACCTGCAATAACATCAAAAACCATAAATGCCAACTAAAGAACAATAGAAAGAAAGAAATCAGCAATAACATGTGCCGGAGCAAGAAGGAAACAATGGTATTAATCATACCATGAAAGTATTAGTGTTCGGTAACTTGGAGGCATGTATCCTCCATGGACAATCCTCATCGGTGCAATTAGCCCTGAATCTCGTAGTGTCACTATATTGCGTGTTAAAGGACCAATCTTCTCTAATTGCTAGTTGTCTCAATGCAACTCTAAATGCTTTGGAGTTAGGAAATGTGGCTCCTACTTCGAGACGAGGATTTTTCTTATCGTGGATATAAGTAGGAGCCACATTGTTCGCAAGTAAAGTCTCGTCATCCCCTCGCACATGATGTGGATCATAGGAGTTGTCAACATCCAGTGTTCCCAATGGTACTCTTGCAACCTTTGGTTGGGCATTTTTCTGTGGCTCAACATTCTCCTTTGACTCTGCATTCTCCCCATGCAAATAGGTGTTCTCCTCATCGCATCCGACGGGCTCATCGTCCTCGTACTCCCCTTCATAGGCTTGCTTCGGCCAAGCAAAGAATGGAGCATGAACCGGCTGATCACCCATCTCCTCGGCCATGACAGAAGCATGTTCATGTTGTTTTTGTTTGCTCTCAATGGTCACACCAAACCTCACTAGTCTTGTCTTAGAACATCTATCAAACAACTCAACTATCTCTGATTCAGAGATTAACGGGGTGGTGTTATCTCCAGTTCCATACCAAATGGTCATCCTCTGATCAGTGGACCATCTGAATTTCTCCTCCACAACCTCCTTTATCTGAGCCACAGACAAGCCCCGACCGACCATGAAATCCCATGTTTTGCCCCTTTTGTACACTCGTTTGCCGTCTACAATCATCAAGTAAGACTGAACATCTATTTCTACCTTGTAATCGCCCATCGAATTGTCTCTGAAACACACAAACACAACAAATTCTAAATTTGCTGCACTTGCAATGAAAAATTCATGGAAACAGGGGGGAAATGTACCTTTTGCTGTTGTGATGTAGTAGCAGCAAGTTGGTGCAGGCAGAGGAGCCGGGCACTGCCGAGCAGAGGGGCGTCCCAGCAGGTTTGGGCTCCTGCAACCCGTGGCAATGGAGGCACGGGGGAGACCCGGGGTAGGTGAGCAGGGAGGAGGGTAGAGGCAGAGCAGGGCGCCATTAGGCCGGGGCAGGCGAGCTGCGGCCGCGGGCCGGTTGGCGTAGGAGCTGATGCGTCGGCGGCCCAGCCAAGCGCCGCCCTTGGAGAGGATTGACGGGCGCTGGGCTGCCCAGCCACGCGACCAGGCAGGAGAACCTCGGGCGGCAGTGGGGGCTAGGGGATGGATGGTGGAGGGTTAGAGGGAGGGGGAGCTGCAGCCAGCCGCCGGCGAGGGCTGCTTCTTCCTCGCGCCGCCATGACTGCCTGTTGGGTGCGGGAGGGCTGGAGAGGAAGAGGATAGGGTTAGCTCCAGGGGGTAGTTGTGGAATAAGTAAAAAACTGACAGGTTGCCAGCGGTTTGACTAACGGAAAAGGTAACAGCAGTGCTATTTTGCCAACGAAAACAAAGAAGGTAGTGCTATATTGGCAAGTTCGTTTTTTATAGTGGTATTTTGGCAAGTTTGGTTTCTCATAGTGGCATTTTGGCTATTGTCTCAAAATATTCCACCGTCCCTTTGTCTCACCCATGAAAAAAACTATTCCCCTATGCCTTCCTCTCCGTAATTTCTCTGGAGACCTAGCCCCATCGAAGTATTCCATCCATCATTCCTTCCTCTCTCTCTCTTCAATCTCTCTCTTCCCGGTTGAAACCAAAGCTACTGCTCTCTCAAACTAGTGCAAGCAAATTGGGCCATGGATCTGCCGTGGTGAAGGGGTTACTTCCTTAAATTTGTTTTTCTTGATCTAGATCTGGTTCGTATCTCACAAATCTTGTTTTGATTTTTTTTCTTGCCGGTTTACCATCCTATCTTTTCTTCTGGATTCGGATTCAACTACTTTTTTTTCTTTCATCTGATCGTGTTGTGCATGAATTCGTCCTATTGGATTTGGATTGAACCCTGAATCTTCTCCCGTAAAATATTTGGATACCTCATGGAGATTGATTCAGAGCCGAGCGATGCCCATCAGGCGATTCAGAGCCCAACTATGGCCATCAGGTGAGCCTATAACTAGAACTATCAACATTAACTTCTAAATGCCTCCAGTTGGTAGTTTTTGTAATGAACCTAGTAAGTGTTAGCAGTTGTGTTCACGTAGATAGCTGACCAGGGGACATGCATGCTGCACGATCCCCACTAACCTACACACGATGCGCACGTCGCGCTCCCTGTAATCCAGCGCTCCGCGCACCTCTGTAACTCTATATATACATGCAATATAGATCGGCAACACCCAAGGTGCTCTGCCCAATTCTTCTTACTGTCTACATGGTATCAGACGCCGGCCTCTCCCAGCGCCTGTAAGCCTCTTCCGCTGCCGTTTTTCCTCCGGCGAGCATGTCCACGCCGCCGCCTCCTCCCCCACCCCCTCCCCGTCCCAGCCGTGGCCTCACCGACGCGCTTGAGGATGCCGCCTCGGCCACCCCTCGTTCGACTGCACCTTCCCTCCTCACTCTGTCCGCACTCGGACTTGGTGCTCACCCCGGCGCTCTCGTCGCCGGCGCACCCTCTGCGGTGACCACTGACATCCCTACCTCCCCGCTCGCCGCAGTCTACATCAACCACCATGTTCCCATCGTCCTGAGTCTGCAGCCCCCGAACTTCTCGCAGTGGCGCACACTGTTCGAAGTCATGTTTCAGAAGAGCGGCGTTCTCGCTCACCTCAACGGCGCCCCGCGCCGTGCTGATCCGGCGTGGCTTCAGGACGACGCCCACATCCTCTCCTGGCTCTACACCCGCGTGAGTCCGGAGATTTTCGGTCTCATCCATCAGCGGCACGCGACTGCGGCGGAGGTCTGGGCCTCCATCGTCTCTCTGTTCATGGAGAACCAGGAGCATCAGGCGGTGTTCCTCGCGACGGAGTTCCGCCGCATCGAGCAGGGCTCCTCCTCCGTCATCACCTACTTCGGTCGTCTGAAGGAGTGCGCCGACCGCCTCGCTGACCTCGGGCAGTCCGTGACGGATCGGGAGCAGGTTCTGAACATGTTCCGAGGTTTGCACCCGCGCCTGCGTTATGCCATCCCCATACTTACCATGCAGACCCCATTCCCCTCCTTCCTCCGCTGTCGTGCGTTCCTTCTCCTCGAAGAGAGCCGCCAGACCGCGGACACCACCTCCGAGACGGCGCTCCACGCCGCCCGCACACCTGTGCCGCCCAACTCCAGTGGTAGCGGCAACCCCCGCCGCCAGGGAGGCGGCAACTCCGGCGGGGGGCGCAACCGCGGCAAGGGCAAGGCCGCGGACACCTCTGGCGGTGGCTCACACTCCGGCGGGGCGTCCTCGTCGCGCTTCCCCGCCCCTGTCTCGCCATCCAACGTCGCGCCTTGGACCGGCATGGTTCATGCGTGGCCTCTGCCGTGGCGCCCACAAGCTCCGGGCGCGGGCGTGCTCGGCCCACGCCCTGGTGTTCCACACCCCTTCGCCGGCGTCGCCTCGCACTACACCAACGCGCCTCCTAGCAACGGCGCTCCCCACCCGATCCCGGCGACCGCCCCTCCCGTGCAGTGGACTACCGCTGTGCCGCCGCACCCGCTCTACGGGGCGCCGTCTACCGGTGGAGCTGGTGGCCAGTCGCCTGCTTGGGACCAGTCCGCCCTCGTGCACGCCCTCAACAGCATGCACATCCAGCAACCGCAGCCGGCGCCACCAACCGCCGACTGGTACCTCGACACCGGCGCCTCCGCGCACATGGCGTCCTCCTCTGGTATGCTTCATTCATCGTTTCCCTATACTTCTTCTGCTATTACAGTTGGTGATGGGAGCTCGCTCGCCGTAACGCACACCGGACACACCTCCATTCCCACCACCACCTCTCCCCTCCACCTACGCAACGTCCTCGTCTCCCCCCACCTTCTCAAAAACCTCATCTCCGTCAAAGCCCTAGCTAAAGATAATCCTGTTAACGTCGAATTTGACGATCACGGTTTTTCTGTTAAGGAACGAAGGACGAAGCGGGTGATTCTCCGATGTGATGATGACGGCGATCTCTACCCCGTGTCCACGTCCAAACCTCACCACGCCCTCACCGCCGTCTCCACCGACATTTGGCATCAACGGCTCGGTCACCCCGGCCACGACTCCCTCCACAGCACTCTGCGCTCTTCGTCCACACCAAGCCATGGCGTTCTGTCGTCCATATGTCACGCTTGTCAGTTAGGCAAAAGTGTTAGATTACCGTTTCGTTCTTCTGATCATGTGTCGTTTTTCCCTTTCCAACTAGTCCATTGTGATGTATGGACATCACCTGTACTCAGTGTATCCGGCTACCAATATTATCTAGTGCTACTTGATGATTATAGCCATTTTGTCTGGACGTTTCCTTTACGACACAAATCAGACGTGTTTCACACGATCAAAACCTTCCATGCGTTCGTTCGCTGCCACTTCCACCTTAGCATACTCACCCTTCAAAGCGACAATGGCCGCGAGTTCGACAACACTGCCTCGCGCTCGTTCCTCGCCTCCGAGGGCATGCAGCTTCGTATGTCCTGTCCTTACACGTCGCCACAAAACGGGCGCGCCGAGCGCGTGCTCCGTACACTTAATGACATCTCCCGTACCCTGCTCACTCACGCCTCCATGCCATATCACTTCTGGGCTGAGGCCTTGAGCACGTCCACCTTTCTCCTCAACCGCCGGGCTTGCCGTGCACGCCAAAACCTCACGCCGTTCTTTCTTCTGTACGGCATACACCCTGAGTATGCACCCATGCGTGTGTTCGGGTGTCTCTGCTACCCCAACCTCGCATCCACAACCCCTCACAAGCTCGCCCCGCGCTCGCATCCATGCGTCTTTCTGGGCTACTCCCCCGACCACAAAGGCTACCGCTGTCTTAATCGCGAGACCGGGCGTGTCATCACCTCACGCCATGTCGTCTTTGACGAAACACGGTTCCCGTTCGCCGCGATCACTCCACCCAACGCCGCGCCTCCAACTGACAATATTGAGCCACTGCCTCCACAGCTCCACATCCCTTGTCGCCCTCGCACCATACGCGCTCGTCCGAGCACCGCCCCCACTGCTCCCACAACCTCTCCCACCAGCACTCCTCACACCGATGTCGCGGGCGCGGCGCCTCCGGCCACCCCGTGCACCAACGCTGTCGTACCAGCGTCGCCCGATACGCCCACTTCCGTCACCGCACCATCCGCTCTCGATACCCCCACTCCCTCCCCCACCCCCACTCCTGCTGTCCGCGTCGCCCCTCCGACGCGTGCTCCTCGCAGGCCCGCTCCCCCCCACCCCATGACCACGCGCGCCCAGCTCGGCACGTTCCGTCCAAACCCGCGCTATGCTGATGCCAACACCGCCACGGTCACCACCCAGCCCTCACCCATACCCAAGTCCGTTCGCGCTGCGTTGCGTGACCCCCATTGGCTAACTGCAATGCAGGATGAGTACAGGGCGCTGATGGCCAACAGGACATGGACGCTTGTGCCGCGGCCGCCCGGCGCCAACATCGTCACCGGCAAGTGGCTGTTCCGGCATAAGTTCAAGGCTGATGGTTCGCTGGAGAGGTACAAGGCGCGATGGGTCGTCCGGGGTTTCTCTCAACGCCCCGGCGTGGACTTCGACGAAACCTTCTCGCCGGTCGTCAAGTCTGCCACAATCCGGGTCGTGCTCACCATCGCCGCCGCCCGGGAGTGGCCCGTCCATCAGATGGATGTGAACAACGCATTTCTCCAGGGCTTCCTCACCGAGCGTGTGTACTGCCAGCAACCTGCTGGCTTCGTCGATGCGCAGCACCCCGAGCACGTCTGCCTCCTCGACCGCTCCCTTTATGGGCTCAAGCAGGCCCCGAGGGCGTGGTTCGACCGCTTCGCCAGCTTCCTCCGCACCGTCGGCTTCACCGCCGCCCGCTCGGATCCCTCGCTGTTCGTGCTGCGCCAGGCCGATCAGGTGGCCTACCTGTTGCTGTATGTCGACGACATTGTGATCACCGCGTCCACACCGGCGCTCCTTCACCAACTTCAGCAGCGCCTCCTCTCCGAGTTCTCCATGAAAGACCTCGGGCCCCTCCACTACTTCCTCGGGATCAGCGTCGTCCGCAACGCACATGGCTTCTTCCTCTCACAAAGCAAGTATGCCGAAGAGTTGCTGGACCGCGCCGACATGTCGAACTGCAAGCCGGGGAGCACGCCGGTCGACACGCGCCACAAGCTCGGTCGGAACGCGGGAGCACCGGTCTCTGATCCATCCGAGTACCGGAGCCTGGTGGGTGCCCTGCAATACCTCACCATGACGCGACCCGATCTCGCCTACGCCGTGCAACAGGCATGTCTCCACATGCATGACCCGCACGACCAGCACCTCGCTCTGGTCAAGCGGATTCTGCGGTATGTCCGCGGCTCCTCCTCGCACGGCCTCCATCTGCACCGGCCGACCTCCCTCGACCTCGTCGCATACTCCGACGCCGACTGGGCAGGGTGCCCTGACACGCGTCGCTCCACGTCCGGCTACGCGGTCTTCCTCGGCGACGCCCTTGTCTCCTGGTCGTCCAAGCGTCAACCCACCGTCTCGCGCTCGAGCGCCGAGGCGGAGTACCGGGCCGTTGCCAACTCCGTTGCCGAATGCTGTTGGCTGCGCCAACTCCTCGGAGAGCTCCATGTCCCGCTCCACACGGCTACGATCGTGTACTGCGACAACATCTCCTCGGTTTATATGGCGGCAAACCCAGTCCATCACCGGCGCACGAAGCATATCGAGCTTGACATCCACTTCGTGCGGGAGAAGGTTGCTCTTGGACAGCTCCGCGTGCTCCATGTGCCGACTACACAGCAATTCGCGGATGTGATGACGAAAGGGCTACCCACGCCGGCGTTCGAAGAATTTCGTTCCAGCTTGTGCATCCGACCACCGGACGCTGCAGCTGCGGCGGGGTGTTAGCAGTTGTGTTCACGTAGATAGCTGACCAGGGGACATGCATGCTGCACGATCCCCACTAACCTACACACGATGCGCACGTCGCGCTCCCTGTAATCCAGCGCTCCGCGCACCTCTGTAACTCTATATATACATGCAATATAGATCGGCAACACCCAAGGTGCTCTGCCCAATTCTTCTTACTGTCTACAGTAAGCATCCAGTAGACAGAGCCATAATTTTCTGTTGGCAATTCCCATGATAGAAGGTTCTACCAAGCTAATTTCTTTTTGAGCCTGCAATGGAACATGTATGCCTCAAAATTTGAGGTGTGATTGTATTTTTTGTGTTGTTAGCAATCAGCAATGGATAGTCCAATTATTTCTTATGTAAATTCGTATTGTAATTTTGGTGTTGTTAGCAATCAGGCAATGTATATTTCAATCTTTCTCATGTAAATTAGTATGACTAAGTTCGAATACCTTATTTAAAGGATCTTAATTTTTTTTCTATAAGCATACGTGTGTATGTTTTTAGATTTTCATTAGAAAAGAAGCAAGTCTGTATTTTTTGTCAGAGTTTCAGGGGGAAGAAGTCTACAAAGTACACAATTCTTACATAACTGATTTGGGGAATTTTGATGTTACACATGGTCATTCACAGATGTAGTTGTTGAGCAACTATCTTATCATTCCATCATATAAGGATCTCAGCCTCCCAGTTGTCTATTTCGTTAATCAAGTGACCAGTATGGTTGTGCTAATGGAGGTAAGTCAAAATACTTATTCAACCTTCGGGACATCCACGGCAAAAGAAGGGTATAGAGAGGAGGTAGCAGAACGGGCCTGCTCAGCTAGCTTTAACTTTTGTTCTACATCATTAAGTTTTACAAGATTACTGATTTACAACTATGTTGACTGGATCTACTAGCATATACGGGTCATTGCTCCATGTTTTCAAACATGCAAGTGGCATGTATTCCAATAATTATCTGCATATGTATGAATCATGGTAGGGATGTGATCTCGAAAATAGTTGAATACAGTAGAAGTTCCCAGATTATCTAGAATATCTTGGCCTCTGCCTAAGGTCTCTTTCGAATAACTCTGAGGTTGACCTAATTTTCCTATAAGCTCAATAAAAATGTGTTGTCACATATCCAAAATCTTCTTTAGTTCTCTTGGTAGGAGCACCTGATAGGGATGCATGCCTTGCTCGAATGTCCACAAAATCATGTTAATATAATGGATTATGCTGAGTAGAATGCTTGAATTGTTTCCTTCTATGTACAAGCTTATATTTAATTAGTTTGAATAAATAAGAAATTATATGATTATCATGTACTTTTAAGACGGTGGTGCTCCCTTTAAATCTAAGAGATGATAATATAGTGTTGTGTTAATTGAAGAACGACTTAATTTTTTGACTGGCAAAGTGTTGGTCATGACTCAATGGCAGCCATTGAGTAAAATATTTAATTTTACTACAAATTTAATTGAATTTTATGATGCATCTACTTATAATTTTTTATGTATTTAATTCTATGGCTACGATTATGGATATATAACAGTGAATAATGTATGTGCTATAATTATCTGTATTTCTGTTTCCTATGTATCATCGATTCATTTCTCTCAACTACTCTTTGAAACACAACTATTCTTCCATTTTTATACTCCACAGGGATGGATGCATGAGGTGTGCTCATCTGGCCGGAGGGATCGATCATGGCTAGCTTCTCTGAATGTGTTCCGCTCACGAGTGAACATTGCTGCGTATGCACGTGTCAATCCCCTGTTTCGTGGAATTAAGTTGATGAGTTGGTCTCCTCTATTTTGTTGTTCTCTTGGAATTGTAGGGTCTAGGATTTGTAGGCCAACATTGGATATGTTTGTGTTAGACATGAATTCATATGCAGAGTTGGTCATATGTGATGTCGTTAGTTCTGTGAGAACGAACATGTGTAGTTGTACTATTGTGATGAAATACATGATTCTGTAGTCAATGTTGGGCATGACACTTGCAGTCAATATTGTCGGCGTTCTGGGAACGGGAGTCCCCAGACTTGCCTGCCTGCGGCCCACGATGTGGCTAAGCAGCGGGCCGTACGGCCCATCTTCATCAACAAGGCATCCAAGACCCTCGCGAGGGTCCAAGCCTCGCGAGGCGGATGACACAAGGCCTCCTCTGGAGTGGCCTAGCCAGGAAGGCTCACGAGGAGCGGAGATATCAAGGTGGGGCAAACCTCACGAGGCACTCGTGAAGTGAGCCATAATGACAGCGCCCGGCGGACGGCGCCAAAGGGTGCCGGCGCGCCGAGGCGCCTGGCGTCCACATTTCCTCTTTGATGCTAAGGAGGCAAGCGCAGAAGAAGAGTACCGAGGCATTAGGCAAAGGTTGCCATATTGGTGCAACGAGACCAAGATCAGGAGGACGGCCAGGCGGAGGTCATCGTGGAGCCCAAGACGGCGTCATCCCAGGGCTTTTCGCAGGCGAAGACCGCTTTTGTCAGGATAGCTTGTACTAGCTGTCCCCTTTCAAATTTACCCGTCGTTGTTGGCTCCCTTCCCGCTCAACATTTGGGAAGAGGACTAGGGCCTATATAAGTAGAGCTAGCCACCACAGTAGGGGCAATCGGATCTTAGGTTGAACTGATCGAGAGCCTAGCCACAAGAACACCTCAACCTCAGGAGGCTGTTCTTCCCTTGTACTGCTTATCATTAGCCCAAGAGGCAATCCACCACCACCACACTGGAGTAGGGTATTACACCACAACGGTGGCCTGAACGATATAAACCCGTGTCTCTTTACGTGTTGTTAGTTAAATCGAGTTCGTCGCAAGATCTTAGCGAGTTAGAGCATAGATCGGTAGGAGGGAAAGACTTCACGCGCACCCCAGTGTTCGAACCTCAAGGGTTTGCCGGAACCCCACATCCGACATTTGGCGCGCCAGGTAGGGGTGCGCCGTGGTTTCCCTTCCATCGCTTCGTTGCTCCGTCGCTCCGTCGTTTCCATGGCGGACGCTCGCCGTGCTCGAGCTGAGCGTTGGGCTGCCCTCTCCGCCCGCGTCGCTCAGACGGCTCCTGTAGGAGGGCCACCTCGTCGTTCTCCGTCCCCCGTCGCCAACGCTGCCACCGGCCCGGCGGGGAACGAGCAGCATGTGTCCTTGTTGCATCCCTCGGTGCAGTAGGACGGCCACACCGCTACTCCGTCACTCACCCCTGCCGGTTCTTCGTCTCACGCGCACCGCGCTCCCATGGAGGCACGGGCCGCGCTCCTCGCGGCGAACGAGCTCCTGCGTTACCGCCCCGCCGACGACCTCTACAAGGAGTGGCTCGACCGCGTCGCCGAGCTCGTCCGCGCCGCAGGGGGCTCTCCGGCGCCGTCCCACTCTCTTCCTCCCCCTCAACCAGCCGCGGGCGAAGGGGCTCGTGGTATGCCTCCACCGCCTCAGCCCTAAGATGGCGCCTTGGCGCCAAGGCGCGCGCCTCCGTGGCGTGTCCCACCGCGCCTGGCACCTGCAGTTGAAGAAAGAAGCTGCCAAGAAATCCCGCGGCCGCGAGAAGTTGCGCCGGCGCTCCCCGCGCCACCTCGTCAAGACCGCGCACCGCCCGCAGCGGCGCAACGCGAACCCCGTCAAGACCAAGCTCCACTCCTGAAGCGGGCCCCGGCCACCACAGCCGGCTGTCGTGCATTCACCCCTGAGCTACGTAGCGTCGCCTGGCCAGGCAAGTTCAAGCCAGACCTGCCTCCTCGCTACGACGACACCGCCGACCCCGCGCAGTTCCTGCAGCTCTACGAGCTGAGCATCGAAGCAGCCAACGGTGACGAAAAAGTCATGGCAAACTGGTTTCCCATGGCTCTCAAGGATGGGGCCCGCTCTTGGCTCCTGAACCTGCAGCACAGCTCGATCTCCTCCTGGGAGGAGATGTGTGCCCGCTTCATCGCCAACTTCCAGGGCACTCGCGACCGCCCACCGGCCGCGGGCGACCTGCGCCGCATCAAGCAACAGCCAGGAGAAACCCTCCAGAAGTACATCCAGCGCTTCAACAACACCCGCCTCAAGATCCCCAAGGTAACACACGAGGCCATCATCTCTGCGTTCTCCGACGGCGTCCGCGACATCAAGATGAAGGAAGAGCTGGCTATCCACGAGGAGCTCTGCACTTCTCAAGAGCTGTTCAACCTGGCGACCAAGTGCGCTAGAGCTGAGGAGGGGTGCCTCTCTCTCCTCGAGCTGCCAGCTGCAGGAGCGGAGGAGAAGAAGGCCAAGGCCAAGGACGTGAAGTGCAAAGAGGCATTAGTGCTCGCAGCGGAGCCCGACACCAAGAGGGTCAGGGATCAGCCTGAGTCGTCCAAGAACGGTCGGCCGTTCTGCGCCTTCCACAACCTGAACACCCACAACACCAGCGACTGCCAAGAGCTCAGAGCCATCTGAGAAGGGCCTTCTGATCGGCGCCCGGCGCGAGCGACCGGGGCTATGGCCGTGGAGGAGGACAAGGAGGCGGACGCTGGGAAGACCGTGGCCCACGCCAGGAATGGCGCGACAGGCCTCGTGAGGACCGTTGGCAATACCAACCTCGCGAGGGCGCCTGGAGAGATCCGCCTCATGAGGATCGCCCTCAGGGCAACGCTGGTCTTCTCCCGCTGCCGCCACCAAGAAGGAATGACGAACACCACCAGGACGAGGGGGCTAGGGACTCCCAGGAGTCGCGTGCGATCGCTTGCATCTTGGGCGGTGCACAAGCCCCAGCCTCTCAGTGCATCTTCAAACAGTTCGCTCGCGAGGTGAACGCGGCACTCCCCAAGCTCGAGGCCACACACCTGCTCAGGTGGTCCCAATGCGCTATCACCTTCAACTCCGCAGACCAGCTCAAATGTGCGGCCACCGCAGGCGCACTCCCCATGCTATGTTGCTCCCCAGTCATCAGCAATGTGCATGTGTCACATCCCTAGAATTGCTTGACATTAGTTGCATTAAGGCATTCTTTGTGCATCATGTTTAAATTCCAGTTAATTTTGAAATGGGGATTTGTGAAACCCTCAGAATCACTTTTGGAAATGACCTAAATAAAAATCGCTCCAAAAGGGTCCAAGAAAATGCTCATGTGGCCCTCTGAAAATATTGGACAGAGTTAACAACCTAACCAATATTTTTAGGATCCCATAAGTATTTATTTTGGGCATTTGGAATTAATACATTAAATATTTGCCTTGGATATATATTATTATATATATATAATATTGTCCAAAATTATGCCCTTTTGTTGTGGAGCTACGGAATAATATAGTTAGCTCCTGCAAAATTGGCATAATTAATTAAATTAGTTTGGTATTTTAAATAAACCAAAACAAATGTCGAAAAATAGAAAAGGAAACAAAATAGGTAAAAGCCTTACGGACTTACAGGCGCCACTTGGCCCAGCCTTCACTGCAGCTTGGCTGGCCCAGTGGCCGGCCCAGCCAGCAGCCCCCCCCTCACTGTCGTCTTCCTCGCGCCCGGTGGGCAGCCTTGGCGTGGCAGCAGCGTGCACCACCGCGCGCGCCACCTCCACCCTGCCTGCTGGCCTCCCGACCTCCTTGCGTCCGCCCACGCAGCCACCCCGCACCTCTCTCGCTCTCTCTCGTCCCTCCCTTCCCTGGAGCTCTCTCCCCTCTCTCACCGAACACCACCGAGAACGCCGCCGCTGCTGCCCGTGTGCCACAGCCCTCCCTCGCCTCGCCGACATGTCCACGGCCTCCGCCGTGACGCCCCCGTCCTCCTCACCGAGTTCCCCGACGCCGGAGCGCCCCGAGGCGCCGCCCCCACCATTTTCCCCTCTCGGACCCGCCGGGTCGCCGTCGCCAAATTCACCGGCTCCGGTGCCCACCCGAGCTCACCGACGGCCTCCTCGCAACCACGGTGAGCTCCCGAGTCGATCCCCCCTCTTCTCCGGCTCATTCTCCCCCTCTAGCTACCACTTCCCCCCGTGACCGAAACTCGCCGCCGCCACTGCACGTCGCCGGCGTGGCCACAGCCACGATGGCTCGGTTCCGAGCACGCCGTCGTCTTCACCGTACCCGTAGGAGTCCGTAGCACCCACCTTTTAACTGCGGTGCCCCTAAGCGCCAACCCGGCGTGCCGAGCTCCGGCGCGCGCGCGCGCTCGTCGCGGCGTCGATCCCGCCCGCCCGAGCTCTAACCTCCCCACCAAGACCCTCGGCGCCTTCCCAGCTGTCGTAGGTACTCTTCCGGCCCATTTGGTGGCGGAATAGCCATTGCACTTGCGCCGCCCGTCGGGTTCGCCCGGCTAAACGCCGGCGCCCGTGACCGATGACGGCGTGGGTTGACCCTACTGGTTTGACCACCGGGTCAGCGACATGCGGGCCCGCCCGTCTTAACTACCCCCGACCGCTTACACATGGGCCCCACGCCCTTAATTAATCGTTGTTTATTTTACATTAAGATTAGTACTAATCTGGTGGACCCCGTGTGTCGGCATTGACTCCGACAAGTCGGCGTTGACCGGTCCCACATCATCCACCCAACCCAGCTCGAGTCAGCGGCGTGTGGCCCCCACGTCGGGTTTGACTTAGGCGCCAGTTGACCGCTGACGTCCTGCGGCGTCGGTGACGCATATATATTTTCTAGATTTAATTTAATTGATAAATTTGAGAAAATACTCTAAACTTCTAAAAATCATATAAATTCAACCGTAACTTCGGATGGAAATAATTTATATATGAAAATGATCAGAAAAATATGAAGAATCTGTTTATGCCATGATCATGCATGTTTGAACAAGTTAACATCCCTGAATAGGATGAAACATGATTAGGGTAACTTAGTTAATAGCATTTTGAGTTGGAATTCAACCTGTTTGAATTCCACCCCAAATAACAGTTTATTATTGCATTAGGTGAATTCAGTACCTTAACATGATCATACATCATATATGTGCATTGCATTGATTGCGTTCTCTCTTGTTTGCGGTAATTGTCCCTCTCGATGAGCGATGTCACGAGCGATGATTATTCGATGACACCGATGAAGAACTATTATCTTGAAGTGCCGGGCAAGCAAAACCCCTTGTTCATTCGATATAATCCCACTCTCTCGCTCCTGCTCTATTTTATTGCATTAGGACAACAACGACTCGGGTGTTACTTGCTGCGGTAGCTGAACCCCTTGATCCTTTGCATGACTGTCATTCCACGATAATTAGATGAAACCCACTAGCATGAGTAGGAGTTGTTTGAGCCCATGTTGTGCCTACTCATTCATGCTTGTTTGTCATGCCTGCTCTTGCTTAGAGTTGAGTCGGGTCGATTCATCGGGACTGAATTGGAATTATTCTGAACATGTCCTATTGTGTGTGAACTAAGTGTGTGAACACGATTTGGTAAAGGTAGCGGTGAGAGGCCATGTAGGAGTACATGGTGGGTTGTCTCATTGCAGCCGTCCTCGAGAACTGAGTTACGTGTTTGTGATCCATGAAACAGTTACTACCACGCATTGGGATCATAATTGACCCTCTCGGCTTCTTAACCACCCTTGTCCACAGTCAGGGAGTTGCAAGTAGTTTACGGTGTTTGTAGCATCTTTGGGGCCGCATAGCGCTGACCTTAGGGGTGGGTTGTGTTGCGGTAGGCACCGTGGCCCGGTGTACCGAGTGCCGTTTGGTATCTCGGGAACCCTGCACACATCGTTCGGGGCTGTATGGGAAACCTCGGCGGACTCCTGCGGATGGAACCGAATAGGCGATAAACCTGGACTAGGGATTTGAGTGTTTAGGTAGGCTGTGGCCGACACCCGTTGGGCTTCCGCTTGAAGGTTGCAGTACATGTCGTGTAAGCGACGGTAAGTGGTGAGCGTGTGTGAAGAAGTACACCCTGCGGGGTTTAATATGATCTATTGAATAGCCGTGTCCACGGAGAAGGACTTCTGGGTTGCCTATATCAGTTCATAGACAAGTGAAAGTGGATACTCCAAAATCGCAAGATAAGCGTGAGTGCTATGGATGGCGTTCTCGTGGGAAGGCGGGAGCGGGTCCATAGTGGTGTATTTGATATGGTGAATATGTGGACTCGTGTGCGCCACCTCAAAAGAGTTACTTGCGATCGTAGTTCGGGATAGCCACCGAGTCAAAGCTGGCTTGCTGCGGTCAAACTCCACCACCCCTTTTGATAATGATGCATATGTAGTTAGATCTGATGTAAGTCTTGCTGAGTACAATTGTACTCACGTTTGCTTATTTTATGTTTTGCGAGAGGCGCGGTCTCGCTAGTAGTTCGCTTGGCTTGACGTTTAGCTTGTTACCTCAGCTACGATCTTGTGCCTCGGCAGGATTTGGTAGATAGTCGGGCTTCTCAGCCTTTTTCATTTATAGTTATGCATGCCCGGACATGTTTAGCTTCGCTTGTGCTTTGACTTGTATGCTCACGAGTGTTGGGTCATGAGACCCATGTTTGTAATATCTCGCTCTTGAGCCTAATGAATAATATTTTGAGTCGTAGAGTTATGTTGTGATGCCATGTTGTATCTCGCATATTGAGCATAATGTGTGTATGTTTGAAATGCTTAGTATGTGTGGGATCCGACAAACTAGTTGTTTATCCTTGGCAGCCTCTCATATGGGGAAATGTAGTCTCGTGCTTACGGCGATAGTAGTCCGCTTCTGCCGGTTCACGAGTCCTGCTAGCCAGCACTCTGCTTGGACACTTGGTGGCGGCATGTGATTCATTTCGTTCCTATGTACGTCCCTTGAAATGTCACGCGGTGATACTTGGAGTCCTGCCTAGCCTGCTACAGCCGGGATACGGAGTCTGTTAGCCAGTGCTACAGCCCAAGTTCATCGTTGATGGCCGACATGCTCGATGTGATTCATGTATGCTGTCCCCATGGGTTAGCGCCGCTTTGGGTTCACGACTAGCCATGTCGGCCGGGTTCTTTGGCATGTGGATGCTAGCGACACTATCATATCGTGAGCCAAAAGCGCCAAGCGGTCCCGGGCCATGGTAAGGCGACACCGTGGGAATACCGTGCGTGAGGCCACAAAGTGATATGAGGTGTTACCAGCTAGGTCGATGTGACTTGGAATCGGGGTCTGACAGCGTTGGTATCGAGCTTTGTTGCTGTGGGATTACCAAGCCAAACTGGTCGAAGTTGTGTCTAGAAATGCTTTAGTTATATAAGGGAATTGATTGTGGAAGGGAACGTAAGGCTCTTTTTACTCCTTATACCTCATGACCTTCTGATCTGAGTCATCCTCTTCTCTTCTACGGGGTTTAAGAACTAGGCTTCTCATCTATCTATTAGGATGACGTGTTACTAACCCATAGACTTGTAAGATTGTTGGTTTTAATCCCCAGTTCAGTTCCTACTATTTCTGTATGATAACTGTTGATCTCAGAATCTTGTTATGATGTTGTTGAGTGGTTATGCCACCATTTTCTGCAGGATGTCTCAAATCATTTTGAGCATTTACAGCCGTTATGCTGTCCGAGTCATCCCAGGTCTCTAAATAGTCTGATGCATTTGCAATCCTTTCCTCTGTTCTCGATGTCCTTTTGGGCCAGATTAAGCACACTAACCAGTCAGTCGAGGCACTCCATTGCCTCGACATATATGTTGGAACTATTATTATGACCCTAGGTGTCTAGGAAGTCACCTAGCGATTTAGCAATCTTTGTTGCATCCCGATGTGATGATTACGGCCATCACTTTGAAAGCATCCGTGATGCCATTTAGTAATAGGCATTCTACTCCTGGGTTGCTGGACCCGAGATTCATCCTACTTCATGTTGTTAGTACTTGCTAGCGCCTTTAGGATATTAGTAACCTTGCGATAGTCCTCGAAGTCCGTGGTATTCTCCTTCTTCCAAATACCATGAACTAATTATGGCAGAAGTTCTTTTGAACCAAAGATCACAATAAGAGTGCTCTTGAGGAGTTCTCCATTCATAATTGTGAATCTGCCAATCCTACCTTCTGCATGGGTTATCCGGAAGAAATGTTGAGCTTGCTCGACATACTAATCTGTGCATCCACAACTCGAGAAAATTATATGTTCCTTTGAGTTGTTCTCTTAGATGCCTTCGACCTTCATCTATCAATTGATAGCCAAGGGTATGTGTGCATTTGTGTTCATCGATGCATTTTATCCTTGTGGTCCGTCAAGCCATTCTATTCGGAATGACTAGGAGAAACAAACTCGATACCTCATCCATTTCGAGGATTGGGTCAAAGTAGTTGTATTCCATGAGACCAAAAGCGCCAATTCAGCTTTTGATTCTGTTCTACCTGAAGTATTGCCATCTTTATGCCAAGAATGTCATGAGAATTGCACCTCCTCTTATGCACTCTTGGCGCGGTGATACTTCTCACCATCATCATTCATTCCTTGGTCTTCGTGTTGTTGTACCGGAATGCCGACAAGTGAATTGTGATGTGTGACATCAATACTCGAGCAACTCATTGCTTGGTAGTGAATGGACAATATTCTCATTTTTAGCGTGTTGGTTATTAAACCATCATCCTAAGGTTGATCGTGCTACCTAGTCCTTATTTCTGGTGCGCACTTGATTGATGAGTTAGGATTGTGTCGAGTCCTCACTCATTTGGTCATTCGTCTTGCCACGAAAAGCAAGATTGTTCTCGAGCTTAGTAACATACCGGTGGTTCGTGACTTTCCAAATATCTTCTTGGAAGTGTTACGGGTTGTTCCACGACTGTTATGTTGAGCTCGTGATCAAGTTGGTTCCTGTGGACCACCCTTTCTCCAAGAATCTGTGTTGGATATTCTGAGCTAGTTGGTTAAGCTAGACAATAACTTGGAGAGTTGGAAGATAAAAGCTTGCCTAACCTAGTTCGATCCAAAGGGATATTCTTGTGTAGTGTGTGTTGAAGAAAGATGATACCTTCATCGATTGGTCCTGTGATCGATTCTTGGAGCTATTGTCCTACCAACTCTTTGACTTGAGTATGGGCCATTGTCAAGCCAAATCAGAACCAACGATATTCGTAATGTTGTCTTACTCGTGGTTGATCCGCGAGCATACACCATTACATCTTTGGTCGACCAATACTATCACGTGTTCACATGATGGTGGAAGTCGATGATATGGAAATTCCGATGAGTTCTTTGTTGAGCCCATCGGTAGCATTTTGTCTCCCCATGAGTCATGTGGAACACCAACGTAGTATTGGAAACTTGTGTAAGCATTTCTTCGTGTTTCGTTCATGAAGCATATGTTTGGATGAAGTAGTGACTCCCTCTAGTTCATATGCATCTGGTGTAAGTTGCGCCATGAACTTGAGGAAGGTTGGTTTTGTTTCCTCGGGAATCATCCCAAGTCGGTCATGCGTGCGAAGTATTCTATGGCATGATAGGTGATCATCTTCATTTCGTATGAATTCCATAGCACACCAAGCCACTGATTGACTTGATCAAGGAAAAGAAGTCTATGCTTGGGATCTAATCCATGGACTTGTGTAAAGACTTGATACCCTCGATGATGGCTCCCCACCCGAATTCGGTAGTGTTTTATTATAAGACTACCATGTGGTCATGCTGTCTAGGACAACGTGTTCATATGTTTGTAGCAAAACCAGCTCACGTTTTGGAGCTTGCTATCGTAGTTCATGTCGAGAATCTCATAGCGCCATCTAAATCGATTTGTGTTGCAACCCTTCCTTTTCGGACATGATGAGTCTGAAATATCCTAACACCAACCAGATCTGAATCTCAGGCAGATATGATGGTTGGAACATTCCAACAGTTGCATTTCGTTCCCAGCTTGCACCATCCTTGTGCTATCTCGCTATAGACTGTCTTCTTGGCAATTCTTGTCCAGGTCCATGTTTATCTTCAACAGTGGATTTACCATGGGTCCCCCACCTTCGATGATAAGCAAATCATCCATTGCGTTGTCTTCAACAAGGTAGTCCACATCATCCATTCTAGTCGGGTGTACTATTCCTTTGCACTCCGTCAAGCGATCGTTGTGATTGCCTTTGGCTGGTATAAAGGTTCCAATGATCTATGGATCAAAAGTAATTCTTTTGCCACTTAAAGGAATAGTTCTTGCGTCACCTTTTGAGGTGCCCGCTATTGAATCATGGCAAATATTTTCCTCCACCTTGACACCTCCACCATCTTCCTAAAGCGTGGAATTGTTGCCACCACTCAAACTTCGTTGTTGTTCTTCCATCCCTCTCGATGCATTTTGTGTCTCAACTCGAGATGTGACACCATCTCAGTCCGTGAGTTGATCATGTTTACCTGATCTTTATTAAGATCGAATCATGTAGGGTTTCCCCTTCTTTCTGTTGTCAAGTCGGGTGAAGATCTCGAAGACGTCAAGACCAAGAAGATGGAGTGAACCAACATCTTCGAGAAGGCAATTGGATCATGAAGATTGTGATAGTCTGTGACCTCCCTTTTCCCCTTACCTCCGTCTTGAATCTCGGCGAGATTCTTGTTTAGTGGGGTGAGTTATCACATCCTAGAATTGCTTGACATTAGTTGCATTAAGGCATTCTTTGTGCATCATGTTTAAATTCAGATTAATTTTGAAATGGGGATTTGTGAAACCCTCGAATCACTTTTGGAAATGACCTAAATAAAAATCGCTCCAAAAGGGTCCAAGAAAATGCTCATGTGGCCCTCTGAAAATATTGGACAGAGTTAACAACCTAACCAATATTTTAGGATCCCATAAGTATTTATTTTGGGCATTTGGAATTAATACATTAAATATTTGCCTTGGATATATATTATTATATATATATAATATTGTCCAAAATTATGCCCTTTTGTTGTGGAGCTCGGAATAATATAGTTAGCTCTGCAAAATTGGCATAATTAATTAAATTAGTTTGGTATTTTAAATAAACCAAAACAAATGTCGAAAAAATAGAAAAGGAAACAAAATAGGTAAAAGCCTTACTGGACTTACAGGCGCCACTTGGCCCAGATTTCTGCTGCTTAGCTGGCCCGGTGGCCGCCCAGCCCAGCAGCCCCCCTTCCTGTCGTCTTCCTCGCGCCCGGTGGGCAGCAGCAGCGGGCCGACAGCGTGCACCACCAGCGCGCCACCTCCACCCTGCCACTGGCCTCCCGACCTCCTTGCGTCGCCACGCAGCCACCCCGCACCTCTCTCGCTCTCTCTCGTCCCTCCCTTCCCTGGAGCTCTCTCCCCTCTCTCACGAACGCCACCGAGAACGCCGCTGCTGCCGCCCGTGGCCACCGCCCCTCCCTCGCCTCGCCGACATGTCCACGGCCTCCGCCGTGGCGCCCCG
This sequence comes from Aegilops longissima, assembly GCA_021605205.1. NCBI lineage: Eukaryota > Viridiplantae > Streptophyta > Magnoliopsida > Poales > Poaceae > Aegilops > Aegilops longissima. Next base: position 27,991 of record JAHIAM010006095.1, on the reverse strand, counting down.
TCCTCCTCACCGAGTTCCCAGCGCGGGCGCCCGGCGCCGCCCCACCATTTTCCCTCTCGGACCCGCCGGTCGCCGTCGCCAAATTCACGGCTCCGGTGCCCACCCGAGCTCACCGGCGGCCTCCTCGCAACCACGGTGAGCTCCGAGTCGATCCCCCTCTTCTCGGCTCATTCTCCCCTCTAGCTACCACTTCCCCGTGACCAAACTTCGCCGCCGCCCTTGCGTCGCCGGCGTGGCCACAGCCACGATGGCTCGGTTCCGCTGCACGCCGTCGTCTTCACCGTGCCGTGGAGTCCGTAGCACCCACCTTTTCGCTGCGGTGCCCCTAAGCGCCAACCCCGCGTGCCGAGCTCCGGCCGCCCGCGCGGCTTCGTCGCCGGCGTCGATCCCGGCCGCCCGAGCTCTAACCTCCCCACCAAGACCCTCGGCGCCTTCCCAGCTGTCGTAGGTACTCTTCGGCCCATTTGGTGGCGGAATAGCCATTGCACTTGCGCCGCCGCGTCGCGTTCGCCGCGGCTAAACGCCGCGCCGACCGATGACCGGCGTGGGTTGACCCTGCTGGTTTGACCACCGGGTCAGCGACATGCGGGCCCGCCCGCTTAACTACCCCGACCGCTTACACATGGGCCCCACACCCTTAATTAATCGTTGTTTATTTTACATTAAGATTAGTACTAATCTGGGTGGACCCCGTGTCGGCATTGACTCGACAAGTCGGCGTTGACCGGTCCCACATCATCCACCAACCCAGCTCGAGTCAGCGGCGTGTGGCCCCCACGTCGGGTTTGACCTAGGCGCCAGTTGACCGCTGACGTCACAGCGTCGGTGCGCGATATATATTTTCTAGATTTAATTTAATTGAGTAAATTTGAGAAAATACTCTAAACTTCTAAAATCATATAAATTCAACCGTAACTTCGGATGGAAATAATTTATATATGAAAATGATCAGAAAAATATGAAGAATCTGTTTATGCCATGATCATGCATGTTTGAACAAGTTAACATCCCTGAATAGGATGAAACATGATTAGGGTAACTTAGTTAATAGCATTTTGAGTTGGAATTCAACCTGTTTGAATTCCACCCCAAATAACAGTTTATTATTGCATTAGGTGAATTCAGTACCTTAACATGATCATACATCATATATGTGCATTGCATTGATTGCGTTCTCTCTTGTTTGCGGTAATTGTCCCTCTCGATGAGCGATGTCACAAGCGATGATTATTCGATGACACCGATGAAGAACTATTATCTTGAAGTGCCGAGCAAGCAAAACCCCTTGTTCATTCGATATAATCCCACTCTCTCGCTCCTGCTCTATTTTATTGCATTAGGACAACAACGACTCAGGTGTTACTTGCTGCGGTAGCTGAACCCCTTGATCCTTTGCATGACTGTCATTCCACGATAATTAGATGAAACCCACTAGCATGAGTAGGAGTTGTTTGAGCCCATGTTGTGCCTACTCATTCATGCTTGTTTGTCATGCACTGCTACTGCTTAGAGTTGAGTCGGGTCGATTCATCGGGACTGAATTGGAATTATTCTGAACATGTCCTATTGTGTGTGAACTAAGTGTGTGAACACGATTTGGTAAAGGTAGCGGTGAGAGGCCATGTAGGAGTACATGGTGGGTTGTCTCATTGCAGCCGTCCTCGAGGAACTGAGTTACGTGTTTGTGATCCATGAAACAGTTACTACCACGCATTGGGATCCTTAATTGACCCTCTCGGCTTCTTAACCACCCTTGTCCACAGTCAAGGAGTTGCAAGTAGTTTCGGTGTTTGTAGCATCTTTGGGGGCATATATAGCGCTGACCTTAGGGGTGGGTTGTGTTGCGGTAGGCACCGTGGCCGGTGTACCGAGTGCCGTTTGGTATCTCGGGAACCCTGCACACATCGTTCGGGGCTGTATGGGAAACCTCGGCGGACTCCTGCGGATGGAACCGAATAGGCGATAAACCTGGACTAGGGATTTGAGTGTTTAGGTAGGCTGTGGCCGACACCCACGTTGGGCTTCCGCTTGAAGGTTGCCGAGTACATGTCGTGTAAACGACGGTAAGTGGTGAGCGTGTGTGAAGAAGTACACCCTGCAGGGTTTAATATGATCTATTGAATAGCCGTGTCCACGGAGAAGGACTTCTGGGTTGCCTATATCGGTTCATAGACAAGTGAAAGTGGATACTCCAAAATCGCAAGATAAGCGTGAGTGCTATGGATGGCGTTCTCGTGGGAAGGCGGGGCGGGTCCATAGTGGTGTATTGATATGGTGAATATGTGGACTCGTGTGCGCCACCTCAAAAGAGTTACTTGCGTTCGTAGTTCAGGATAGCCACCGAGTCAAAGCTGGCTTGCTGCAGTCAAACTCCACCACCCCTTTTGATAATGATGCATATGTAGTTAGATCGATGTAAGTCTTGCTGAGTACAATTGTACTCACGTTTGCTTATTTTATGTTTTGCGAGAGGCGACGGTCTCGCTAGTAGTTCGCTTGGGCTTGACGTTTAGCTTGTTACCTCAGCTACGATCTTGTGCCTCGGCAGGATTTGGTAGATAGTCGGGCTTCTCAGCCTTTTTCATTTATAGTTATGCGTACCCGGACATGTTTAGCTTCGCTTGTGCTTTGACTTGTATGCTCGAGTGTTGGGTCATGAGACCCATGTTTGTAATATCTCGCTCTTGAGCCTAATGAATAATATTTTGAGTCGTAGAGTTATGTTGTGATGCCATGTTGTATCTCGCATATTGAGCATAATGTGTGTATGTTTGAAATGCTTAGTATGTGTGGGATCCGACAAACTAGTTGTTTATCCTTGGCAGCCTCTCATATGGGGAAATGTAGTCTCGTGCTTACGGCGATAGTAGTCCGCTACAGCCGGTTCACGGAGTCACTGCTAGCCCACACTCTGCTTGGACACTTGACTGGCGGCATGTGATTCATTTCGTTCCTATATACATCCCTTGAAAATGTCACGCGGTGATACTTGGAGTCTGCCTAGCCTGCTACAGCCGGGATACGGAGTCTGTTAGCCAGTGCTACAGCCCAAGTTCATACGTTGATGGCCGACATGCTCGATGTGATTCATGTATGCCTGTCCCCATGGGTTAGCGCCGCTTTGGGTTCACGACTAGCCATGTCGGCCGGGTTCTTTGGCATGTGGATGCTAGCGACACTATCATATCGTGAGCCAAAAGCGCCAGCGGTCCCGGGCCATGGTAAGGCGACACCCGTGGGAATACCGTGCGTGAGGCCACAAAGTGATATGAGGTGTTACCAGCTAGGTCGATGTGACTTGGAATCGGGGTCCTGACAGCATGTCACCAAGACTCTCATCGACGGCGGCGCAGGGCTGAACGTCCTATCCGTCGACACGTTCGACAACCTTCAAGTGCCCTATGAGCAGCTCCAGCCGACCAAGCCTTTCTCAGGAGTGACTGATGGTTCCACCACACCGATAGGGCAAGTCCGCCTGCCTGTCACCTTTGGCAAGCACGACAACTACCGCACCGAGATCATCGACTTTGACATCGCGCACATCCGCCTGCCGTACAACGCCATCCTCGGGTATCTAGCCCTGGCCAAGTTCATGGCAATCATTCATCACGGCTACAATGTTCTCAAGATGCCAGGAAGCGGAGGAATCATCACGGTCCCGTGTGAAGAGAGGGATGCGGTGTGCTCTCTTGAGCACGCCTTTCAAGCCGCAGCAATCGACGACCCCGATAGCAGAAGTGAAGGCCCTCCGGAGACCATTCCCAAGAAGAAGTTGCCGCACCGCGCAGGACCCCAAGGAGACGGCGCCGCGTCAGGAGCCTCGTCAGGATCAGCGCCCGTTCCAGGGGCGCCTCCCTCTGTTGCATAGGAAGGCGTGCCCGGTGAGGGAGTCCTGGATTAGGGGGTATTCGGACAGCCGGGCTGTGTACAACATCTGGACTATTGAAGCGTGAAGATACAAGACTCAAGACTTCGGCCCGTGTCCGGATGGGACTTCCCTTGGCGCGGAAGGCAAGCTTGGCGATCCGGATATTATATTTCCTTCCTTGTAACCGACTCCATGTAAACCCTAGCCCTCTCCGGTGTCTATATAAACCGGAGCGGTTGGTCCTTAGAAGGCCGATCACAATTACAATCATACCATCATACGCTAGCTCTTAGGGTTTAGCCTCTACGATCTCGTGGTAGATCTACTCTTGTACTACCCATATCATCAATATTAATCAAGAAGGAAGTAGGGTTTTACCTCCATCGAGAGGGCCCGAACCTGGGTAAACATCTGTGTCCCTTGCTTCCTGTTACCATCAGAGTCCGAACTCCCCGGATTTGTATCCGGACGTTGGTTCCAGTCCACACACTCCCGAGCCCGTCGGGCCAGTATGGGCTCTGGTAATGGAGTTCACCGCTGCGGATATCTTCCAGCACTCGCCCTTTGGCGACATGCTGGAATCATTAAAGTCTCTCTCTCTTTGTCAGGAGGCTCTTCGCCGAACTATGTACGGCTTGAGTGGGAGGCAGGCGACGAAGGAATTTGTTGGCCACCCACCACCCACTTCATTGCCACGGTCAATGTAGCCAAAGATCGAGTAGCCACATTTAAAATATTGTTTTTTTAGTGGGGTTAAGAGTTCCGATTTTCAATGGCGCGTTATAAGTAGTAAGTAGTTTTTAGAACGATTGGTATGGAGCGAAAATGGAATTCATAGTACTGCGTACCTCCTTGGCGTATGGTTGTATGGTTTTTTTTTGCGATGGAGGTTGTATGGGTTTATGTTGCGAGATGTTGAACATGGTAGTTGCAAATACTATGGTTTAGATTTAGATGATGGTTTTCAGTAATGAAAATCGGAAGGGGAAACCCTTCTTTGATTAAAAAAACCTACTACCTCCATTCTGGTTTACTAGTCCCCATCGTACTTTGGGTCAAAGTTTGTCCACAATTTTACTTGTAAAATGTGAATGGAAAACAGATTTTGTTATACCCAAACAAAAAGGGCTGGAGGGAGTGATTGCTCGGACAGGACGCGACCTCTCATAAGCTGGCATTGAGCTGGCGCGCCCGACCAAGAGGGCACTTTTCGCTGCGAGGCTGGTGAGCACGCCTCCTCGCCGCGTGCAACCAGCTTAAGACTGCCCTGCCTGCCTTCATTTAATCCGTGCGTGTGCCGGCAACACGTCCTTCCACGAGCCGGCAGGCATTTAGAACACAAAAAATGACTAAAATATAATTAATTTACGCATGGTCTTGACTTGTTGTGCTCGCCTTTGGTAGCGAGGAACTAGAAGAGGATTTTCTTTATTTATAACTCTCCTCACATTTTTTGGCTTTGAAGTGAATCATGGTTGTGGACATTATGTATGAATGTGCAGTTATCTGTGAACATGAGTTTGATGTGGAAGTTGAACTTAGAATGTCGGGCTTGCGTGAACTATACCATGTCAAATGCTTAAATGCATTATTGTTTGGAAAGTAATTGCTGTTATTACATGACCCGAAAAAACATTTTGTGCCACATCGGTAGATGCACGGACACCACAACAGGCATCTGACTAGATAAACATTTGAACCTAGCTATTATGAAGGAAATTTTGTATTGACAACAGTTTTAGATAGCAGGAGGCGCCTAGCCTTTCTGCCTCTGCTAGCTTATTTAAGGCTTCTTCCATCTCTTCTTTGTCTTGGGTGAAGAGCATCGATTGCTCTTTTAAGCTTCTTGAGAACTCAGCTACATTCTCAAGGGCTGCTACGCTTTCTTTCAGCCTTTACTAATGCCACGAGGACACAAATAGTGAGCGACTCCACGACTTGTGTGTAATCCAGCATCATCAGGGAATTTGCACCTTGTGTCTAATCCAGCATCATTAGGAAGCGGCACCTTGTGTGTAATCCAGCCTCATTTTGGAAACATGATCTCGAGGTTGACCATACTTCCATCCTTGCAGGAACTGCATCGACATGAAGTTACTTCTTTTTAGATCAATACTCGAGCAACCTAGATCCATTTAGTAGAAGCGGATAAATGAGAACTCGAGAGAGTGAATTCAAAAGGAATAAATAAATAAAACAGACTATAAGGTGAGAACACCCACTTCCTACATCAAGCTAAAACGAAAGCATTAGGGCGATTAAGACTCTTCTTATTACATCGAAGAACACCACGCTTAAGAAAACGAAACTACAACATATACACATCGAAGAACACGAGGTTACGAAAGTAATTGAAAGGGTGTTACTTACCAAAGCTCGTTTTACAGAGTTCGATGCATCTCCTCTTTAACTTGCCACGCTCCTTGAAGATGTCCCGAATATCCCGTGTTTGGTCTTCATTGCTCCTCTGCATATTACTTTTCGTGGTTTTAAAATCTCAACATGGCAAGAAAAATATACTACTAGTAATACTCGCGCATCTTTTGGGCAACATTAAAGCACTCGTCTGCCATGTTAGAGCATCTCCAACAAGATAAACTACTCATACAAATGCATCTCGATGTGTGCAATGCATGGGCATCTTGCTAGTTCTAAAAACCTTTCCATCATTTGCCACACTACTGGTTGCAGATGAAAAACCTACCCAAGCATAGCGCGATACGGGAAGCGGCGCACAATTACAAGCTGATATTACTGTTGGACAATGGGCTATAACCAATTGAGAAACAGTATAATGAGGTGACCTACAAGGCACCACAGCGATTTGAACTTCTTAGCCATTCAATGATGCACATGAACGTACCGGATCCATCTGCCATCCCGCAAATCGTTTTTGCCCCTCGTTCGTTGCCTTCACGGGTGACTTCGCACTAGATGGCCAGGCCAACTTAGCAGGGATGCTGCTCCGCAGACTGATCCAGCTGTCTTCAGGTGATCTGGGCTAACAAGGGGGTAACACCAAGCGCTTTCAATGATTCACCCGACCCAACAACCGCTGATAGCAATTTTTTATTCGGTGGAGTCTGCTTACACCCCTAGGTCCCACAAAAAAGGTTACACCACCTACCTTAGTCCAGTCTGCCTATTCACGCTAAAATGATCTGTTTGCAATTTGTCGACTTGCTTGCAATTGTAGTGGTCAAGTCTGTTCGTATTGTGGGAAGAAGGATTGAATGCACAGAGTTGCGTCATAAGATGCGTCTTCCCTCCCCCAACTTCTAGACTTTACGCCATTTTGAGCCCTCTAAAATACTACATATATCCTAGAGAAAAAGCAAAAGAAAATGGACGCAAAGTTTCTTAGCGCAAGCACAAATTAGCTCAGGTGAACAATAAATTTGAAAAAGAATCAAAACAATGTGAAATTTTTTCAGACATACGTTGACAAAAGTTTTATGTGCTTGCAAACATTCGTCATGGAATCACATTCCTGTAAAGCATGTCATTTTTTTATTTTACTGTTCACCGAGCTCATTTGAGCTTGGAAGCAGAAGGAACAAGATCTACTTCTCCGGAGATTCAAAACAAGGTTGAATGCACATGCTCTTGGATAAACAGTAATTTCCCAAAAAAAATACTTCTTTCTTTTGCAACAAACATGTTCGTATGTCCTAACTCTATGTCAATGTTCGTGTAGAAATATCATTTGTGTTAATGGTAAACAACCTTCGTACTTACTATTGTGGTATGTTCATGCTCAACTTATTGTTTCGAAAAGAACTTTGTGGAAAGGATTTAAACATTCATATTTTCAAACCTCCTCCACTGCCTCGGTCTTTCTCCGTAAATCCGAAAAATCATTTTTATTCATTTTAGGCCAATTCACTCACGCTTATTGCATGGACACTGAATATATGGGCAGATCACATTTGATAAAATTCTAGGTTCATTCAAATTTGTCAAATATTTGTACCGTGCTTTAAGTCAAGGTAGACCCGGTAGCGACAACAGCGCTTTTATGTTCTAGTTACTTTCTAGGAACAATAGCACCGGAAATTTGAAGGGTAGGTATGAACAAAATTGGAACTGCACATGTCCTTTGCTAGGAAAAGGCCTATAGATGATATGGCCACTAATGGCGCACCGGACATGTGGTGCGCCACTACTGTATAGTAATGGCGCACCATGAGTCGGTGCGCCATTAGTGTGGTAGACACTAATGGCGCACCAGACCCACAGTGCGCCATTAGTAACAATTTTTTTCCAAAAATACTAATGGCGCACCAGGGAAGAGTGTGCCATTACTAGTTTAACTAGTAATGGCGCACCTCCAACACAGTGTGCCACTACTATTTTTTTTTTTGCAAAACTACTAATGGCGCACCTCAAGCTGGTGCGCCATTAGTAACAAGGGTTACTAATGGCGCATTTGTGGGTGGTGCACCATTAGTAACCTGGGACCATCTAGATATTTTGGACAGCCACACCTACACACTCACTTTCCCCACTTCATTCTCTCCACCTCCTCCTCCAAGCTTGTGTCGGCTGCCTCCTCCTCCTCACCTCATTTGCACCATAGATTCATCAAAATTAAGTGGTTAAATTACCTTTTTTTGATAGGTAAGTAAGGGGAAAGCTAAGTAAGGGGAAAGCTATCTTTATGTTGTAGATCTACTTTTTTCTCCCTAGCTCGCTCCAACAACGTGCACATGCACTTTTTATGGCCTTGCTAGATCTATGTATGTTTGTGGTGTTGCATATGTTTGTGGTGTTGCATATATGTTTGTGTTTGCAGTACGGTATTTGAAATCGATAGTTGCCAATATTTTGCGGAATGTTGATTCATTTCCGTTTCAGCGAAATTTTGGCACTATGCATTCTTTTAGTCTATTTTTAGGAAAGTCATGCCAAATTTTTCTTGGTTCTAAAATATCATTTTGCTCTACCCTTGACGACCATGGTCCGCATGATGACCGAAGGCATCGTGAATAGGTTTTGAGCTCCTTGAAGGCGAGATGCTTCAAAATAACGAGATGAAGATAATATGTCCGTGTCGAAGATGCAAGCTGAAGAGCCTTATTGCGGACCCGGATTCGGGCAGGTCGGGACCACCTGCTCTTGCATGGTTTCATGGATGGCTATCGGTGGCAAGGTGGTGAAGATGAGTATGAAGTCGTCCATGGGGGCGGGCAAGAAATGAGGAAGGGCAGCAAGACAACCACCGGGCGAGGCGAGAAGGCGAAGAATCTCGAGGACATGATCACGGCGGTGATCTTGTACCACATCATCATGTAGAAGATGCGGACATGATGATGAGGAAGATCAAGGCGAAGGGCATGATAATGAACATGAAGATGCGGGAGCGGAGCGGCGATAGAGGCTGGGTGCAGGACCCTCATATTCAAGTCTGCTTCTCAAGTAGAGCGGATAGCAAAGAGCTGCCGCCGAGAAAGCCAAGCTGGATCAATTGGAGATAGGCGCGTTACTCCATTGTATGAAGGATCCAGGCCGAGGATACCCGCTGAAAATAGCGCTCATGGCTCACGGAGATGAAGGTAAAACACAAAATGACCGGCGCGTAGCCGGCGAGAACATGTCATTCAGCGCGAACGTCTTCCCAAGGGAACAAGTGCCCGACCAGTTTGAGGCGAAGAAAATCGTTTGTCCTCTGGATTTACCGCCGTGAAATACCATGTGTGCGTGAATAATTGCATCATTTATCGAGGCGAGCACGTGGAGTCTACCATATGTCCGATGTGCGGCGTCACTCGATACAAGCGAGAGGAAAAGCTCCTCAAAAAGTGGTGTGGTATTTTCCGATCACTCCTCGTCTCTGCGGTATTCGCGGACCCTAAGGTAGCAAAGCTCCTACATTGTAGCGGATAGGGAGGAGAAGAAGCGAAAGATGGCGGAAATGATCCGTAGATAAATAAAAACACAAGATGTTGAGTCACCCTAAGGATGCGAGCGATGGCAAGCATTGAACCGAACCAAGAATTTGGGAGCGATCCAAGGAACATCGTGCTTTGGCGCGAGCACCGATGGAGTCAATCCGTTTGGCAGCTAGAGAAGCACACATAGCACCTGGCACTGTGTTTGTGTGGATGTACAACCTTCCCCTGGTTGTGCATGAAGAGGAAATACATTCACATGAGTATGCTAATTGAAGGGCGAAACAACTAGGGAGCGACATCAATCTGTATCTAGGGCTGCTGAAGAGGAGCTAGACATGCTGTGGAAAACGCTAGACAATCGTGGGGCGCTTGCAGAGAAAGAATATTTCCCTATGAGGCTGCACTGCTCACGGCGGTGCCGACTATCTCGATTCTGAGATATCTCCTTTGGGCAGGTGGTCCACGGATTTTACGGATCGTCGGTGCATGGATGACACAACGTATCGCCCGACTAGATAGAGATCCTGGGTCTTGAAAACCGTGTTCATGGGACATCAAAGGTGGCCGTGGCGATGACCCGTGGAGAAAATGCAAGGATCTGTTCGATGGTGAAACCGAACCCGAAGGCGCCAGCGTCTGAGGAGCAGCGAGAAATAGGCGAGTTGTTGAAAAATTGGAAAGATTGCCCAGCGGGAAAGAAGCAAAAGGCGCGAGCAGGAAAAAGAAGCAAAAGGCGCGAGCAGCTGCTGAAGGTATGGAAAACAAGGTCTGTTTTACGGGACTTGCCGTCTTGGAAGATCCACCGTGTGCCTCACAGCCTTGATTTCATGCATATCACGAAGAGCGTGTGCGAGAGTCTGCTTGGTACCCTGCTCAACATGCGGAGAGGACAAAAGATGGGCGAAAGCAAGGGCAGACTTGAAATCAATGGGCATTAGGGAGGAGCTTCACGCTAATGATGATGATGGTGAAGCGGGACACGAAGAAGTCATCGCAAAGGCAAAAAGGCCAAGAAGACCGGAAATGACTACCCTCCGCGTGCTTCACTCTAAGTCGGGAGGAGATTGAGCAGTTTTCACCTACCTCGTGGGAGTAAAACTTCCTTCTGATTCTGTGGGAAGATAAGCGATACCTAGACCCAGTGAAGGAGAAGTTCAGCGGGATGAAGTCTCACGGTATCACGTCTTGATGGCGCAGATACTTCGATTGCAATCCGTGGGATCATGGGCCGCACGTCCGTGAAACGCTATTTGTCCTATGCAACTTTTGGCGACATCTCTCGGAAGTCGGTTGGCGTGAGGCAACTCGAAGGCTACGAGAAGAGATCGTGGTGATACTATCGAGCTTGATATGTACTTCCCCGCATTCTTGATGTTATGGTGCATCTGCTGGTCCATATCGTGGAGGATATCATCCAACTCGGGCGATGTTCCTGCACAGCATGATGCGTTCGAAAGGATGAATGGTGTCATCAAAGGATCGTTAGCAACATGTCACGTCCATAGGGAAGCATAGCGAGGGCTTTCGACCGAAGATTGCATCTCCTATTGCACGAATTATCTGAGGCATCGAGAACCCGTTGGTCTGCCGTCATCGGGCACCTCGGCGGGCTCCTTTGGATGGGGTCACCGTGAGGTCGCCCTTGAAATGCATGTCGACTTTGAGGTCGACTCGCCGACTTTGAAAGAGCAAACCTAGTCACTCTACAACACATAGGCGTGGTCGATCGTGGTAGAGCACAAAACCTTTATTAAGAAGGCGTATAATGACCGAGCACAACGAGAGGGCGGACGGAGATATAATGAAAGAGCATAACTCATGTTTCGCAGCGTTGGTTCAAGCGAAGCTTCATCTTACCCTTTACATGAGGATTCTTCGGCGGAAGAACAACTCATATTCGCCTTATCACAGGGTGCGAGCACAACCTCATGACCTATGAGGCGTCACGATATCAGCGGCTACACATTCTACACGAGGACAAGGACATGAAGAGCGATGGTTATCGAACTCCGGGGTAGCGATGGAATCCTACACGGCAGCGACAGGACAGATACTACGGAAGGATCGAGGAGATCTGGGAGCTGAGCTACTGTTGGAGAGAAGGTCCGATGTTGATGTCGAGATGGGCCAAGGCGTCCTAAAATAAGACGGTATTTCACCACCATGGTTATACGAAGCCAAATCCAAGACCCGGGCATAAGCGTCACCGTGAAAATGAGCCATAGATGCTGGCTTCCCAAGTGGACCAATGCTTCTTCATTACCGACCCGTCAAAGCCCGGTCGTGTTGTCATGAGGAGAGGCAAAGGATGATCATCGGAATGGATGGAGTAGCCAATGAGCAAGACTTGACAAATCGGCGACCGAAGATCGAACATGACGACGACGATGAAGTAGTGGCATACACCACAAGAAGAAGCAGGACCACCCTACGTAAAGGACGTCCGTTCCACAGAAGAACTCCATTTGCGAAAAAGAAGGGCAAGAAGATTGTGAACAGATAGCTAGCTAAGATCGATTGTATTTAAATCGTAGTCTTCATTTCTCGATTGTATTTCATGGGCACTTTTTGATATCATGAATATTTTTAAATTTCATGGGCACTTTTTGAATTCATGAATATTTTTTCAAATTTGATGATATTTTTTCATATTCAATATGAAAAAATATTGAATATTCATGAGGACACTCGATCTTGATCCCCCTCCATCTCAATCTCGATCCCCCTCCATCTCGATCACTATCCCCCTCCATCTCGATCTCGATCCCCCCCGCACCCTCCCCCGCTAGCTCCACCGCCGCCGCCGACCCACTGCACCTTCCCCCTCTCCACCGCCGCCGCCGAGCACCCCTGCATCCTCCCCCGCTCCACCGCCGTCACCGACCCCCCGCACCCTCCCCGGCCCGCTCCACCGCCGCCGAGCACCCCCATTGATGATATTTTCAAATAAAAAATTTGATGATATTTTTAAAAATATTATTACTATTTTTATAAAAAATATTACTGTTTCATATTCATATTCATTTTCTAAAAAATAAAAAAAACATACTAATGGCGCACCGGTCGGGTGGTGCGCCATTGCTATCTAAAAAAAGATTTCTAATGGCGCACCGCTCGGGGGTGCGCCATTGCTATAAAAAAACATACTTATGGCGCACCGCTAGGGGGTGCGCCATTAGTAATCTTCCCCCTAGCTCTAATTCGCCCGACCCCTTCGTCCCTCCCTCTCTCGCCAGATCCACTTCCCCCCGCTGCCCCGACCCATGCCACCGCCGCCCCTACGTGCGCCGCCGCCCCGCGCCGCCCACCACTACAACTCCGTCATCGTCGACGCCTCCGTGACCTCGCCGTCGCCGTCAGCGTCCCCGCGTTGGCCCCTACCCTGCCCCCCATCACCGTCGCCGACAGCCCCTACCCTATGTCTCCCTCACCGCCCCCAGTCAGCCCCTGCCCTGCCCCCCATCGCCGTCGCCGACAGCCTTCCCTTTAACAAGCAGACACTGACGCCCCATCTCTTGTCTCGCTCGCAGGCACCGAGGAAGGAGAAGGCCCCGGCGGCGTCGTCGAAGCCGGCCAAGTCCGGCGGCGGCAAGCAGCAGAAGAAGAAATGGAGCAAGGGCAAGCAAAAGGAGAAGGTGAACAATGTGGTGCCCAAGTACAAGTAAATCACGCCCTCCGTCCTCTTCGAGCGCCTCAGGGTAACGACCGCTCGCCATCCCCCCTCCTCCTCATGGCTCCTGGTGAAGTGTTCTGCTCTGAGCAAGAGCAAGATCTCTGTTTTGGGGTCAGTCAGTCAGATTTTGCTTGGTGTGCCATGTTATAGCTAGGATGAGGAGTCCAGTGGTGATCATTCATGTCTGGTGTCATAGATATTTCATAATCTGATTTGGAAATGTGCAGTGCTAATGCCTGATGGTGTTTTACGTGATTCAACATCACCATCGTTTTTTAGGGTTTCAGAGTTATTAAATGTTGTTTGGCGACTCTGCTGAACAATTCAGAGAGCACTAGTCCATTCTTGGTTGTACACTTTAAATTTGTTACATACTTTCTTTGTATGTATGGTCATCTAGCTACACATGCATATATTGTTATATTCATAAATTGTATCATCTTGCCATAAGTCAGCCTTCCCTTTAAGCGAGTGATGTCTTTCGATGTCACACAATAATGTTTGTTGCAAGAACATTCTGCTCTTAGTGTTCGTTTGTTTACAGAGATCCTGCTTATATATACCGGTGATGAGTCTTGTTGAAACCTTACATATGTTGGTTCCTGCTTATTTGCTCCAATGGCACAAACTTGAGCTGCTAGCATAAAAAGTGTTGCGGCTGACAGACGGTGAGGAGCTCTTGTCAAAAACTTGAGCTCTTGTCAAAAATTCAGTTAGGTACAGTTAGCATCATGTAAGAAAATGGCCATAATGTGCCACGATAATGATGTATTTTGTCGAGGAAAAATATATAGTGGACTGCCATGATAATGACATGCTGCTAGTAGTTACTTCCATGAGTTGTTTTATTGACATGGCACATTTGCAATGGATTTTATATATCTTTAGCCCTTGTTCATTAACAACAAGTCAGTTTTGTTTATAGTTGAAAGTAAGTGTGTGGTTTGAAATTTTGATCTGATTATGGCATCTAGAATTATGTCAGTTTTGCTTTGTAACTAGAAGACCAAAGTGTGTTACTCACCTGGGATCCTAACTGTTGGGGGGTAGTATTGTAACTAGAAGACCATGTATTCAGAACCTAAAGATTTAGGGGGTAGTATTTCTGATTTTAGAGCACCTTTGCTGGATCTATTTTACAGCAGCTGTTGGAATCAAAACAATGCTTGTGGGTTGTCCTGTTAAGTTGAGTGAGTCATTAGAGGGCAGATAGAGTCACCCACACCAATTAATGTTTATGAAGAAGAAGAATAAACCTCTGCTGCTACTGTTATGCCTGTATTCACTGCTGCTGCTGTACTTGTGATGATGTTGTACTTGTGATGATGCTACTTGTGATCTTCTGAAATGACCCATTGGCGACTTCATTCTGTGAGGGGATAATGATTTTGCAGGTACCCCGAGAGGCCCTTGAGTTTGCCGGAATGTCGATTAACTTCCGTTCCGGCAAATTCGGGTACTCCATATGTCCTATTTTCAGCAAAGGCCATGCTGAAATTTTCCGTGAATTTTAGCATGACTTTGCTAAAAATAGGACATATAAAATACTGCGACTAATGCATGGGCCATGGTATCTTAGTACTTAATTAAGTAGGATCAACTGCCCCGCCATTCTTGCTGCATTAAACCATAGGTGGCAATAGAGCCAAGTGATTAGGCCCAACTTAGAATTCTCCTTCCGAGCTTAGCTTTTAGGGTGCCTCGGCGTCGACAAACCCTAAATGATGAAACCTTGGCTTTTAGGGTGCCTCGGTGTCGATAAGAACCTAAATGATGAAAGCTTAGGCTTTTAGGGTGCCTCGGCGTCGACAAACCCTAAATGATAAAAGCTTAGCTTTTAGGATGCCTCGGTGTCGACAAACCCTGAATGATGAGACAATGATCTTGTTCCTTGACAATAACCAACTTTTGACCAAACTTTTTCCTATTTAGAAGCGAAACATGGCCCTAGCGATGAGGCCGGCGGTTGAGCGGCAAGCAATTCAGGAGCTGTCCCGGAGATGGAGAACAACCTCACGCTATGAGGGCGCTGCGGAAGACACCGATCCTGACTACACAACCCCTAGTGGCGTCGGGATGACACCAGTGATGGTGCCACCGAGGATGCCACCAGCGATGGTGCCACCAAGGATGCCACCACCGATGGTGTCGCCAAGGATGCCACCAGATGATGCCGGCGCTTTTGCAGAGCACCGTCTCGATCAACACCGAGAACCTAAGGCATAAGGACCGAGGAATTTCGCAACCTCCTCTTCACAAAGCTGCACGAGCGATACAAGTTCAGCTGAATTTGAAAACACGCCTCTCGGGAATAAAGTGAGCAGTGCCGCCCTCACGGCGATGAGCACGGCCCTGTCTACTTGAGAAAGCGGTGAAGAGAATGATTGACAAAGGTGATAGTTATGAGAAGATCAAGGTGAAAAATCCTTGATTAGCGAAGATGACTACAAGGAGTTCAAGATTAAAATGAGAGCAAGCGCAACCTCCGAATCAAGTCGATTGGGGAAAGAAATCGGGAGTTGAACTTAGGGAACACAAACTTCGGTCCGGCGGTTCTGAGTGGTGGAGCCTATATGGGACAAGGAGGGCGGGCGTGCCGAGCAAAGGCCTACCGCCCTGCTTGAGAAATACCATGACAAGCGGACCAGGAACTATGTGGGGGCCGGTACAAGGAGGACCCGGTAACAAGCGAGCTTACCACGGATCCGAAGACCGAGCGCGCAGGCTTGATACAGCGAAGGAGGCTGAAAGTAGTAGCAGGGGTCGTCTCGAGCACCCCTTGGGACAACACTCTAAATAGAGGCGTTGAGCGTAATGAAAAACAAGGATAAGCTCGGTAAGCCATCGTCGGTGGTCGTGTGGCGGCAAAACTTGTCCACAAAATGGTGGTCATACTATACTTATTTGGTGGGCGAAAGGAGAAAAGACCAGCTCGGAAGCTAGTCGCGAGAGTTCAAGAACTCAAGGCACAAGTGGCGCGGATTACGGAGATTGTCCAAGAGCAAGTGCAACAACAACTAGGATCGGCGCTCACGGCATTATGCCTACCTTGATTCATGGGCTGGCGGCGTGGATTGCGGCGACCAGAGGGCCGCCCGATTCCCGGCTTCATGGCCGACAAATCGCCTGACATGCGGTAGCGCCATTGGTGTCTCTGGCGGGCGGTATTGGTGTCTCAACGCCGACCACGGGCATTGGAGCTTAATGCACCGGGTGTCGCCGGCCGGCACCTCGGCGACAAGCGGCCCCTCCGTCGATTGCATGCCCGCCGTTGGCGGTGCCTCGACGATGCCGAGCTCGGCGCCATCATCATGGTAACTAATTAAGCCTCTCGGCGAGGACTTCATCTCCTTGCCTTTGGTGGGCATCCACGGCGCCCTACATGTTTTCACGGTAGGCGCCGGCGTTCGGTGCACTCTCACGCGCCGTGAACCACGAGTTGGTCGATGTTGCCAAGGGCAAAATCGTTCAACGAGCAACCCGTGTTCCACGTTAATCCGATGCCACCCACCGTGTATAGGGTTCAAGCTGATGCGGGTGCTGCCGAGCTGCGACGAGTTGTTACCTCGATTTGACCTACGGGGCGGCGAAGATGATCGATGACCCTCGGCGCTTGCCTAAGCTGGCCCTGCTTTGGCGAAGAGCGGATTCGTTTGGGGCGGGGACACCACCCAAAGACAACACCGCCCGATCGTGCGGCGTAAAGCCATGGCAAGACCGCCGCCAGCGCTACGGACATGCGGACATCCCTATGGCCCATAGTCCAAACATGCATATGTACAGGATCCGGATGGCGGCGACAATGACAACGGTACATTTAGCAACGTCGATAAGTACTTTGCTGAACATGCGTACGATGTCGAATTCTTGGGGCCTCCTTCTCAAGAACCCAACCCTACAAAAGACGATCGCGGTCTAGCTAGTACCACGGAGAAACCCAATTGCAACAGGCGTCGTCTGGCGTTCGGTTCTCGAGGCGCCTCCGGTTGCCGACTTCACGAGCCTCGAGATAGCGAGGTGCGAAATATTATCAGCCCCAACACACTCAAGAAAGCGGTGCGTGAGCGAGAACTCGGTCCCATTACAACAGAAGAAGAAGGGCGGAAAAGAAAGAGTAACAAAGTGCGATCCAGCGGCACGAGTATGATCCGTGCTCGGGGCGGGCCACCTTCATAAGGATATCTCGAGGAGGTGCATGTGGCGGGTAGGCGATGCTACCGACTATATGCTCAATGCTGCAACGGTGCTATCTGGTCTGCATGACAGTGTTCTTTCTTTGGAAGCGGCGTCTCGGAGAGAATGGCGTGGCATACCGGTTTTCGTGGCCAAGGTGCGGAGGGCAAGGGCTGTGTGGATAACTCCGCCGAAGTGCGATCGTCCTGCGGTTTGATGGCATCTTTGCTATGTTTAACTTTCATCCGCTGTACTACACCTTCGTTCAGCTATTTTCGCTGAGTATGGAGATGCGGATCATTAGAGACAAGACCCCGGACATCGTGATAGTCGACCCCTTCTACATGCGTGCCAAGATCTTGGTCAGCGCTGGGGACCGGCAAGTCGCGAGTTCTTACCTCGAAGGTGTCATTCTGGCAAACCCAGATAATGATAACTTCCTCATGCCTTACTTTCCCGAGTAAGTCGTCCCCTCAACCGCCCCGTAACATATGATTTCTTAGATTTTGATCGTTTTTTTTCTAACATTCCGTGTTTTGTGCAGTGACACACATTGCACACTCATCCTCTTAAGCCTGAAATATTCCATGCCCACATATTTCGACTCGGACCATCAGTCGAAGAAAGAATACACAAATATCAAGAAAGTTCTTGATGATGTTCTCCAGACTCGCCAAATCTGGAAGCACCTTCACGAGGCTAGTTAAGTAAATGCAGCAAGCCGTGTTAAGCCCTGTCTGACGTTACGCTTTCGTCAAGCAGCCGCTGGCGGTCGAAGGATGCCTAATCGCCCTCCATCACATGCGAGGCGATAAATGCGGGACCATAATCACCTTCTTCTACCAAATAATCTCAAAGATTGGGCGCGAGCTTGTCGGCAATCTAGGGCGCGGACATCGGACAAAATTCTTCGCATCCGATTGGAGTTTGCGGAAATCATCCATCAAGATGTCGCCGTACCTCGGGGCAGTTCAACCTCGAAATCAACCGTCCAACGGTGAGATAGACACAATGCTACAAATGCGGTGACAACGCCAGCGATTTCATGACCATCATGAGGCGGCGGCTTCATCCATGCTCCGGTCCCTTGAGTCGAGTCGAAAGTAGTGATGCTATGTGTAGTTCTAAAACATCGATTGGCTCATGTTGTAATTAAACTTTAATGAACTTGTATGTCTCTTTGGTTTGGACAATCGTTCAACTTAGATGTGTCGATGCTATTAATGTGTTGCTTTTCTCTTCGATCCTTTTGTTGCATACTTATATATTGCTTGTGTATTATGCGTGAATTGCTACTAATGTTTTGTTTGGCTAGTGCATAGAGATGCCGTCTTATATAGTGTACAAGGGTAAGGTTCCGGAATCTCTGACGGCGGGAGGAGTGTCGGAGACAGGTTCACCATTTCAGCGATAACAGTTACAAAGGTACACCACTAGGGCGGGCGGAAGATAGATCTGTGGCGCTATCTAGCGGGGAGAGGAGGGCGTTGGAGGAACGGATGAAGACCAGTTTCATCGCGATTATGCTCATCATGATGACCGCAGCTCTCTTCTATGTGATGGTAGTTTAGATGATCGATATCGACTTGTAATGTGAAGACAAACTACGCTACTCATGATTTGAGACTTGTAATGTTCTAACTTTGTTCGGTATTTTAAATTAGGAGACTAATATGATGAAGCTGTATTGAGAGACTAATCTTCTATTGTATTTGATGAATCTGCTGTTCTTGTGTGGTGCTAGCTATATTCTGTCCAATAATATATTTTGTAACCTTTGAAAATATCGAGAAAGAAAAAAATCCTAATATTCATACTAGTGGCGCACCACCACATAGTGCGCCATTAGTAACTAGAAACACACTAATGGCGCATCATCCACCGGTCGCCATTAGTATGCCAAAACACATGGGTAAATATGGCCCCACAGGAGGTATACTAATGGCGCACCGTGGGCTATACTAATGGCGCCTTGCATGGTGCGCCATTAGTATACCGGATACTAATGGCGCACCACAGGTGTGCCATTAGTGAAAAAATACTAATGGCGTGCTACTAGTGGCGCACCTGTAGTGCGCCATTAGTAGGCAAAACAGGTGCGCCACTAGTAGTCGTTTTCCTAGTAGTGTGTAATGCTAAGTGATTCAATCGCACATTACCAATCGAGGAGGAGAGCGATGGTCGCGGCAGCCTCTGTGAGTCATAATTACGGCAATGAGAGTCGAGTTCATTGTCCACGGCGGTGGTATTCTGCGCTTGGCGTCGGCACGAAGCGGATCCGAGACCGTGGAAGGCGATGCGGGAAGAGGCTCCGTGTCTGACGGCGGCGGTGGACCGGCTCCGGTCTGGCGTCTGAGGTCGTCGATGAGGCAGATCGCGCTGCGGTGGACGAGTGCGCCCGATGTAAAGGGAGAACACGAAGGCTGCGGTGCCGTGGAGAAGTCTATTTTGCGATGGGGATAGAAATTGGGGAGTATTCAGGTGTACTACTCGGGTGCGGGGTGGGGTTTCTGGGTAGGGTGAACCTGAAGTTACAAACAGCCCTCTACCAGCGTCATCCGTTGGCCTATTCGAAAGGCTATGTTGGTAACTTCCACTACTCGAATCAGGGAATTAGGTGGGAGATTTTCTCGCCGACCTCAAAATTTTGTGACCTTTGGACTCCCGTGTGGCGTGTTGAGTGATTCGGCTAAGCAACTAGCGAGTAGTAGTAGTAGTAAACTCTGCATATTAGGTTTGACGAAGTCAAACTTCCTAAAGTTGACCAAGTTTATAGAAAAATATAAACATTTACCATAACAAATATGTATGATGTGAAAGTACATTCAATAATGAATCTAATGATATTTATTTGTTATTGTATATGTTAATATTTTTGTTATAAACTTTCGAGAGTTTACAAAACTTGACTTTGACCAATGCTAATCGTGGACTTAATTAAAAGCGGAGGAGTACACATTTGTTTTCTTAGTTTGTAGTGAACTAATCATTTGTTGAAATTGTGAAATAAATATATTAGGCTATTGACTTGAATGTAATGGTCTATACAATTCAATAGTTACAATCATTGTGAATCCCAAGATGTATACAAGGTCTATAGTACTTCACAACATGCTCAAACTCACATAATCCCAGTCAAATGAGAATCTAAATGCATTTCATAGTTATTACTTTGTAGGATGCAACAAAACAACCATAACTCTACATCAACCATTATAGAAGCAACATTTGACATATCCCAATGTGTGAATGAAACTTGCGAGAGAGAGCTTTTGAAGATGGAGCAGATAGGGCAGGAAAGATTGTATGTATGTGGATGAGAGAGTAGGAGACAAACCTAACGAGAAGAGAGATAGAGATAGAGAGAGAAAGAAAAGGAAGAAGTTAGGTGCTGTGAGAAAGATGCATACATGTAATATACATGAGATGCGTGTGCATCTGGATTACTGTATCGTGGAAGGAGAAGAGACAACATGTTTGATGAGAGAGCTGGAAAAACATGGACGAGAGGGAAGGATCTCGTGGGTTGAGGATTGACAATTTTGTGCGGGGAGAGAGGATTGGTAATTTTGTGCAAGAGAGAGAGAGAGAGAGAGAGAGAGGGGGGAGGAGTCGGTCCCGTCGTCACATCCTGCTTGCTTCAAATGACCCGCATTCTCTAAGCGGTGTGGTGCCGTCTTGATCTGCTCGTTGCCCTCTTTGAAGATTGAGGTGTTGTGCATGTTGGGGTGCAAAGAAGCACAAGCGAGTGGTCGCCGTATAACCTTGGATGGGGATGAATTGTGTGCTCGGGGAATGTGTGTGTGTGTGTGTGTGTGTGTGTGTGTGTGTGTGTGCTGCGTGTCTCTGTGTGTGTGTGTGTGTGTGTGTGTGTGTGTGTGTGTGTGTGTGTGTTGTCGGATATTGAGAAAACAAACCTAAGGAGAAATGGGTATTCACGAAGAGATTATGCGGGCCTTGAGGTGGGGCGGGGGCGGGTGAGGTGTCAAAATGTGCGCATTGATGCATGTGTTGCATGCGACCGTGCGAGGGACGGACTAATCGAGAGAGATGGTTGTTGTGTTACAGATGTTCCTCTCTCTGTCTCTATCTCTCCCTCACACACACACACACACACACACACACAAGTAAACTAGAAGACCGTTCTCTCATGTATACACAACGTATCGGCATATGTCTATGTCTCACTCATGCACGATCATTTGCACATTCACACCTCTCTATATCGTATCACCGCCTTTTACCGTCTCCACATTGCCCTTCATACAACACACATATGGACATATACACGTTCTCTCTCAGTCACACACACAAAATCAGTATTAAAAAAACTAGGGGCGTACCTAACCGTCCAAATCCAAATAAACCTGAACTGGAGCTAAATTCAAATATATGGAAATATTGCAGCGTCAAGAACTTTCCACGGGAAAAAAAGTCGAGTAATATTAGAGGATTGTTTTCACACACACAAAAGGTTCGGTGGATGTCCTTGGTAGCGACACGGCGGCGCTTGCGTTCGATCGACCAGCGGCCGTGGTTCACAGCAACACAGGATTCCGTATCGTGGCTATGGTACTAACTAATAAAAGCGCTGCCTAAGTTTAATGTTTACATGTACTAGTACAGTTTTCTTTTAAATTTGACCAACCTTATATATAAAACTAAAGTAAGCTCCCACACGCGCACTCATCAATATGCCACCGCCGCCGTTGCGCATGTCGGCGCCCGCCTGCTCCGGCCAACAATTTCTCGCCCATCACCGCCGTGTATCCATCCATCCCTGTGCCATGAAGCGAAGGCTCGCCCGCTCCGTCGTCTGCAGTCCCTCCTCGCGATGCCGCGCTGCCAAGCCTGCGAGCAGCTGGTGGAGCAGCGTCTATACCGCATAACATACGAAGAGGAGGACAAGCGCGTGCTCCGGCCGCGCCGGCGAGGAGGAACTAAGCGTGTCATTATGCGTCTCTGAAGGAAATATGCCCTAGAGGCAATAATAAAGTTATTATTTATTTCCTTATATCATGATAAATGTTTATTATTCATGCTAGAATTGTATTAACGGAAACATAATACATGTGTGAATACATAGACAAGCAGTGTCACTAGTATGCCTCTACTTGACTAGCTCGTTAATCGAAGATGGTTATGTTTCCTAACCATAGACATGAGTTGTCATTTGATTAACGGGATCACATCATTAGGAGAATGATCGATTGACATGACCCATTCCATTAGCTTAGCACCCGATCGTTTAGTATGTTGCTATTGCTTTTATCCATGACTTATACATGTTCCTATAACTATGAGATTATGCAACTCCGTTTACGGAGGAACACTTTGGGTACTACCAAGCGTCTGGCGTAACTGGGTGATTATAAAGAATACTACAGATGTCTCCAAAGGCAGATGTTGGGTTGGCGTATTCGAGATTAGGATTTATCACTCCGATTGTCGGAGAGGTATCTCTGGGCCCTCTCGGTAATGCATCACTAAGCCTTGCAAGCATTACAACTAATGAGTTAGCTGTGAGATGATGTATTACGGAGCAGTAAAGAGACTTGCCGATGTGAGATTGAACTAGGTATTGGATACCGGCGATCGAATCTCGGGCAAATAACATACCGATGACAAAGGGAACAACGTATGTTGTTATGCGGTCGACCGATAAAGATATTAAGTAGAATATGTAGGAGCCAATATGGGCATCCAGGTTCCGCTATTGGTTATTGACCGAGAATAGTTCTAGGTCATGTCTACATAGTTCTCGAACCCGTAGGGTCCATGCGCAACAAGGTTTGATGGCGGTTATATTATGAGTTTATGAGTTTTGATGTACGAAGGAGTTGAGTCCCGGATGAGACCGGGGACATGACGAGTCTCGAAATGGTCGGCGTAAAGATCGATATATTGGACGACTATATTCGGAGTTCGGAAGGTTCGAATGATTGGTATTTTTTGAATCTGGGAGAGTTACAGGAATTCGCCGGGGAAGTATTGGGCCTTATTGGGCCTGCGGAAGGAGAGGGCTGCCTAGGGCAGGCGCGCCCCATGGCCTAGTCCGGGTGGACTAGGGGAGGGCCGCACCCTTCCTTCCTCCTTCTCTCTTCCCTTACTAGTCTCCTACTCCCAATACATGGAAGGACTCCTAGTTGGACTAGGAAGGGAATCCTACTCCGGTGGGAGTAGGACTCCCCATGGCGCCCCTACTAGGGCGGCCTCCTCCTCCCTCCCTCCTTTATATCTGAGGGCAGGGGCACCCCAGAACACACAAGTTGATCTGGATCGTTCCTTAGCCTTGTCGGTGCCCCCTCCACCATATTCCACTTGGTCATATCGTCGCGGGCTTAAGTGAAGCCTGCGCGGAGAAGTCATATCGTCGCGGAGCTTAAGCGAAGCCCTGCGTCAGTGGAGCATCATCATCGTCACCACTCCGTCGTCTTGTGGAACTCATCCCGACACTTTGCTGGATCGGTCGGGGATCGTCATCGAGCTGAGCGTGTGCAGAACTTCGGAGGTGCCGTCGTTCGGTGCTTGGATCGGTCGGATCGTGAAGGCGTCGACTACATCAACAGCGTTGTTATAGCGCTTCGCTTTCGGTCTCAGAGTGCGTAGACAACACTCTCCCCTCTCGTTGCTATGCATCACCATGATCTTGCGTGTGCGTAGGAATTGTTTTGAAATTACTACTATCTAGCAGTGGCATCCGAGCCTGGTTTTATCGTTGATGTCATATGCAGAGTAGAACACAAGTGAGTTGTGGGCGATACAAGTCATACTGCCTACCAGCATGTCATACTTTGGTTCAGCGGTATTGTGAGATGAAGCGGCCGGACCGACATTACTGCGTGCGCTTCGCGAGACTGGTTTCACCGTTCTGAGCACTTTCGTGCTTAAAGGTGGCTGGCGGGTGTCATCTCTCTCACTTTAGTTGAACCGAGTGTGGCTCGCCGGTCCTTGAGAAGGTTAAAGCGGAGTCTATTTGTGAAATATCGTTGTGGTCTTGATGCGTGGGTGAGATTGGTTCTTGCTTAAGCCCGTAGCAGCCACGTAAAACTTGCAACAACAAAGTAGAGGGCGTCTAACTTGTTTTTGCAGGGCATGTTAATGA
The DNA here is from genome assembly GCA_021605205.1 of Aegilops longissima. NCBI lineage: Eukaryota > Viridiplantae > Streptophyta > Magnoliopsida > Poales > Poaceae > Aegilops > Aegilops longissima. Next base: position 3,278 of record JAHIAM010006095.1, on the reverse strand, counting down.
TGTGATATGGTCAAGGCGTGATAAGATATAAGTTGTTGTATGAGATGATCATGTTTTGTTGAAGTTATCGACAATGGCGAAGCCCTATGGATGTCTCTTTGTTGCATAAGATGCAAGTGCCAAATAAATGCTTTACTTTATCGCTATCGATAGCAATAGTTGCAAGAGCAATAGTTGGTGAGACAACCATGTGATGACACATTGATATAGATCAAGATGATGAAGATCATGGTGTCGTGCGGTGACAATAGAGATCATGACGATTACTTTGGAGATGGAGATCAAAGCGCAAGATGATCATGGCCATATCATGTCACATATTTTGATTGCATATGATGTTTATCTTTATACATCTTATTCTGTTTTGTTTGATGGTAGCATTATAAGATGATCTCTCACTAATTATCAAGAAGTGTTCTCCACTGGTATGCACCGTTGCCAAAGTTAAATCGTGCCCGGACACCGCGTGATGATCGGGTGTGATAAGCTCTCGTCCATCTATAGCGGGTGCAAGCCAGTTTTACACAGCGGAATACTCAGGTTAAACTTGCGAGCCTAGCATATGCAGATATGGCCTCGGAACACGGAGACCGAAAGGTCGGCGTGAATCATATAGTAGATATGATCAACATAAGATGTTCACCATTGAAAACTACTCCATTTCACGTGATGATCGGTTATGGTTTAGTTGATTTGGATCACGTGATCACTTAGATGACTAGAGATGTACGTCTAAGTGGGAGTTCTTAAGTAATATGATTAATTGAACTTAAATTTATCATGAACTTAGTCCTGGTAGTATTTTGCAAATTATGTTGTAGATCAATAGCTCGCGTTGTTGCTTCCCTATGTTTTATATGTGTTCCTAGAAAATTGTATTGAAAAATGTTAGTAGCAATGTTGCGGATTGGATCCGTGATCTGAGGTTTATCCTCATTGCTGCCTGAAGAATTATATCCTTAATGCAGCTAGGTGACAAACCTATTGCGAGAAGCGGATCTGAGGCGTTATGAGCGTTTGGCTAGCTCAAAAGGATGACTACTTGATAGTTTAGTGCACCATGCTTAAGCGGCTTAGAATCGGGACTTCAAAGGCGTTTTGAGCATCATGGACCATATGAGATGTTCGGGGAGTTGAAGTTAATATTTCAAGCAAATACCGAGTTGAGAGATATGAAGTCTCCAACAAGTTCTAAAGCTAAAAGATGGAGAGAATCGCTCAACTAGTGAGCATGTGCTCAGATTATGCAGGTACTTCAATCGCTTGAATCAAGTGGGAGTTAATCTTCCGGATAAGATAGTGATTGACAGAATTCTCTAGTCACCATCACTAAGTTACTAGAACTTCGTGATGAACTATATTATGCAAGGGATGACAAAAGTAATTCCCAAGCTCTTACGTGATGCTGAAATCGGCGAAGGTAGAAATCAAGAAAAGAGCATCAAGTGTTGATGATTGACAAGACCACTAGTTTCAAGGATAAGGGCAAAGGAAGAAGGGAACTTCAAGAAGAGCGGCAAACAAGTTGCTGTTCGGTGAAAAGCCAAATCTGGACCTAAGCACGAGACTAAGTGCTCTTCTGCAATGGAACTGGTCCTTTGGGCGGAACTACCCCAAGTATTTGGTGGATAAGAAGGATGGCAAAGTGAACAAGGTATATTTGATATACAGATTATTGATGTGTATTTTACTAGTGTTCATAGCAACCCCTCGGTATTTGATCTTTGTGCAGTTGCTAAGAGTAGTAACTCAAAGCGGGAGTTGCAGAATGAGCGAAACTAGTTGAAGGGAAGTGACGATGAGTGTTGGAAATAGTTCCAAGATTGATATGATCATCATCACACACTCCTATATTTTCGAGATTAGTGTTAAAAGCCAAATAAATGTTATTTAGCGTTTGCGTTGAGCATGAATATGATTTGATCATGTTTATTGCGTCTGGTTATTCATTGAAGTTAAAGAATAATTGTTATTCTGTTTACATGAATAAGACCTTCGATGGTTATGCACCCAATGAAAATAGTTTGTTGGATCTCGATCGTAGTGATACACATATTCATAATATTGATGCCAAAAGATGCAAAGTTAATAATGATAGTGCAACTTATTTGTGGCACTTGCCGTTTAGAGTCATATTGGTGTAAAAGCATGAAGAAACTCCATCTTGATGGACTTTCGGAATCACTTGGTTATGAATCATTTGATGCTTGCGAACCGTGCCGTTTGGGCAAGATGACTAAAACTCCGTTCTCGGAACAATGGAACAAGCTCTTGACTTATTGGAAATAATACATACCGATGTATGCGATCCAATGAGTGTTGATGCTCGTGGCAAGTATCGTTATTTTCGACCTTCACAAGATGATTTGAGCAGATATGGGTATATCTACTTGATGAAACATAAGTCTGAAATAGTTGAAAGGTTCAGCAATTTCAGGTGAAGTGAAAAATCATCGTAACAAGAAAATAAAGTTTCTGCGATCTGATCGTGGAGATGAATATTTGAGTTCTGAGTTTGGTCTTCAATTAAAACAAAGTGGAATAGTTTCACAGCTCCGCATACATGGAACACCACAACATAATGGTGTGTCGAGCGTCGTATAAGCACTTTATTGGATATGGTGCGATCTATGATGTATCTTACCGATTTACCACTATCGTTTTGGGGTTATGCATTAGAGACAGCTGCATTCACGTTTAATAGGGCACCATCTAAATCCGTTGAGCGACACCGTATGAACTATGGTTTAACGGTAAACCTAAGCTGTCATTTCTTAAAGTTTGGAGTTGTGATGCTCATGTGAAAAAGTTTCACTGATAAGCTCGAGCCCAAATCGGAGATGCGTCTTCATAGAATACCCTAAAGGCAACTATTGGGTACACCTTCTATCACAGATCCGAAGGCAAGTTATTCGTTGCTAAGGTGGATCCTTTCTAGAGAAGAAGTTTCTCTCGAAAGAAGTGAGTGGGAGGAAAGTAGAGCTTGATAAGGTAATTGTACCTTCTCCTGAATTGGAAAGTAGTTCATCACAAAATCAGTTCGATGATTCCTACACCAATTAGTAAGGAAGTTAATGATGATGATCATGAAACTTCAGATCAAGTTGCTACCGAACCTCGTGGGTCAGCAGTGAGATCCGCACGAGTGGTGCGGTAATCCCATTACGGAGGTCATGTTACTTGACCATGGCGAACCTACGAACTATGAGAAGCGATGATGAGCCAGATTCCATAAAATGGTTTGAGGCCATGAAATCTGAGATATGATCCATGTATGA